>JAPMLY010003162.1:27500-31693 GCA_026401115.1 Tetraselmis chui | reverse complement strand
TCCGGGTGGCTAGGACGTTGTGCAATTCACGTAAAAAGAAACGTGCGGGCGCGATGGCGAGGTAGAGGAATTGAGCTTTCCCCGCAAAGGCCACGAGTTTGCGTACGGGCAGCCATCGTGCGTTGGAGGTTGCTTGGCCGAATAGGGAGGACGCTTGTTTTGCCATATGGCAGAGCTTGTCGGGCGGGGCGCGGAACATACCGCGGGTGACGTCGACAGTAAAGCCTAAGTAATCGCCCACTTGTGTAGGCGTCCATGCGCCTTTCTTGGGGTTTCGTTGTAGGCCTAATTGGTCGAGCAGAGCAGAGCATAGCCTATAGAGCAGGGCCTCGACGCGTTGGCGAAGGAGCAGAGCAGCGTCGTAGGAGTCGACCAAAAACAGAAAGTCGTCCATGTAGGGGAGGAGGCGGGTGCCGCGCCACCGTGCGTTTCGTAAAAAGCCTTTGGACGGGCGCGCTTGAAAAGGTGGTCGTAGGTGTGGGTGGCGGAGGGCGGCGAAGGCACTTCGTAAAAACTTGTGTGAGCTTGCACAAGTAGTAGGCCGAGCCCGACCATCCCATCGGGAGGCAAGCTAGACGCCAGTGGGCGCCGCGGTAGTTGACCGTGAAGTAGTCGCGGTCTTCCTCCCGGATGCCGAGGGGGTAGTACCCGTCGGTGAGGTCGAGGGAGACAAAGTAGTCGCCCGGGCGGGACATGTGGCGTAGGTGTTTCAGGGTCTCGCATGTCATCGGGAGCTCGGAACATTAGCGGTTGAGCACGCGGAGGTCGATGATCAGGCGCCATTGGTTGTGGTTAGGTTTGGGAACCAGAAACATGTGGGACACGTAGCGGGAGTTGTGTGCGCGTTCCCACGCTCCGCAGGCTTCGAAACGTGGGAGTTCCGAGTCTAGGAACTCGAGTTGGGCTAGTGTAGCGTCCAACATAGAGGCTCCGTGGTTGAACGGTCGTGGGCGTGTGCATTATTTGAACTTGACATGGACTCCATGGCGGATCCAACTTAAGACTTGGCCGCTCGCGCCGATGCGCTCCCACTCCCGCCATCTTCGTCCCCCGCGATGTCGCATGAAGGGAGATGGCGGGGAGCAGAAATCGGCGCAGCGGGCCACACCATCATTTCTTGAATGGTGGCCGTGCGGAGTCGCCTGGTTTTGTAGAGGAAATGGTGCGCGAGGTTGCCCCTGCTGGTGCTGCTGCTTTGCGCCTATCGGCGGCGGCTTTCCGGGCCTTGGCGCCATGACCGGGCGGCCTGTCCGGCGTGATCTTGGCGAAGGCTGCGCCGGCAGCAGCCTTGCTGGCGGCGTGAAGGCTAATTTCAAGCGTTCGGTCGACGAAAGCTTGGCGTAGCGCATCCAGTGGGCCGGAGACCGCGGTATGGCGTGGGCGACAGAAACGCTCGTGGGCCAATTCCACGAAGACGCGGTCTGCATCACAGTTCGCTTGTCCGCCCTTGGTGAGGCGGAGGAAGCCCAGTCGAGTACGGGCGGCCTCCTCCGTCGCTGTGTGGGTGCGATGACCCGCTCTAATAAAGGCAACCGCCGCCGTCTGCTCTGCTGATAGAGGTGGGCCGTTCGACATCGTGTCCATGCCCTTGCTAATTGCCGCGTTCGCGCAGCTGTCGAAGAAGGCATAGCAGCCGATGTGGAGGTACTCGTCGTAGGCAGATTGTGTGCGCTTGTCACTCAGCGCGCGGGCTGTGTCGTCCATGAGAGTCCAGAGACGTGATTCCTCGACGTCGCGTCAGGGACGTTTGAGCCCAGCATGAATCACTTCGCCGTAATAGGCGAAGTCGACGAACTCGGAAACGGTGGATTCGGGTTCGTCGTCAAGCAGGTCGATAGGTGGCTCAAGGGCCGTCTTACCACCCTCCGTCTGCGTCGCGTCGGGGGGAATGGGCTGTTGTCGATATGTAGAAGCTGGTGTTGCTGCCGGTTGCTAGAGCTGCGCGAGTAAGGCAGCGTTAGCCGCCAAAATCTGCTCAGTAATCCGTTGTTTCGAAGCTAACACCGCCGTACGAATATGTTCGGCTGTGCGCTGCCCGATTGAAGTGCAGGTCGGACGCTGCTGCGGATGTAGATTGCTCATGTTGTATGGTGCGGGGCTGCGTCGCTGAAGGAGGGGAAGTGTCGCGTGACGCTCGAGTGCGCATGGGACGATGGTAAATTGACACCTTGCTCGACTACTAGAGTCGAGACTGCATTCGCGCGAAGCCTAGGTTGGCTGAGCGCGAAGGCAGAGAGTTCCATGCTCGTGGCTAGTTCCAGATTATGAGGCGAGGGCTAGCTAGAGCTGACCGTTGAGGAAGTCGTTTGGTCGTTGATTGCGTCTAATGACAAGGGCAAGGTGGTTGCTTTGCAAGTGCGACGCACCGCTATTAACGGTAACAATAACCGCTAGTGTTACTGTCCCGTACACATGGGATTTGGTTATGCAAACCTCTAGATTTTAATCAATCAGACATTAAAGCGTGCTATATGCGTCGACGGCTGACCGTATCGTACCAAATACAAACAACAAGTGCTAGAGCAAGCAGCGGCGGGAGATGATCCTCCACGCGCTTCTCAAGAGCTCACGCTTACACACGGAAACGGAGCAGTGATTTAGCTTCCTTGCAGTCCGAATAGTTGATGGATTGGTGATTGTGGCGGTGATAGGTTACGGCGGTCAGTTGGGAGCAGCCTTCGTCGTATACAACTATCACTACGGGTACATTAACATTATAAACGGCACCGATGACGAATCCATATATTGCGTTATCAGGCGCCCGCCGGCGGCGCAGCGGCGGCGGCCCCGGAGGCGGGTGCGCTCGCAGGCCCGTCGGCATCCCCTCACCTCCCCGTGGTGGGCGCTGGAAACCCCGTAGCCGTGCCAGGCCTGGCACGGTAGGGGGCTAAGAGGGCCGACAGCTCGATCCGCGGGATCAGCAACTGTGGGGAAAGCCATGTACAGAGGGCTTTTGAAAAAATATTTTATGTGCAATACCGCGGCACCGAGATCTCCCGCTCGGCCCGTCCGATATGTTTTTTTCGCGTACAAATACTACTAAGAATAGTCCTACCTCGAGGGGGTGGGACATGTACTTCAGGAGCGTCTGATTGCGAGGAGGGTACGGCCGGATCTGCGGTGGGGGGTGGGTGTTGGAGCCGGTGGTGGCCAGCCGGGAAGCAGCGCCAGGAAAGGGCGCTCGCTAGCCGCCGACCAGCCCTTTGCCGGTCGACACTTCTCAGGGGGGGAGGCAAGACATGGCATAGGCCGGTGGAAGGTCGCAGGCGGAGGAGCGGCTATGTGAGGCGGCGGCGATCCTCAGGATCAGCCGCCGCCGGAAAGCCTTGTACAAAGGGATTTTTGGATAATCAAACTAATGTTCGTACCCGGCGCTCACTAGCGAGCCGCCACGCCGACGAGATACATCTCCCGAGGGGGGGGGGTAGGCTTGGGCGGCAAGGAGGCATGTCGCGACGGAAGGAGCGACAATTTTTCTATGTCTATGTGTCTCGGTCCCCCCCACCTGCCCTCGAGGTGACGGGGGACCTCGACAAGGAGGACCGTCGCGTCGGCGGATGCGGCGGCGACCTTGGCGGGGCTTACGGGATGGGGCGGCGGGATCGACGAGCGACCACGCGAGGAGGGTTTTTTTGCCAGCCTTTCCCGTCCTATCTTCGGCAAGACCGAAGTCACGCGGGAGCTAGATTAGGCTGGCCCGTCGTCCCTCCCGAACGCCGACCGGCCTCGGCCGGTCGGCACCCCGGTTCGGTGGGAGCGGGCCGAGCATCGTGAAGGTCGAGCAGCAGTTTAGTTTTGCATTTCTCGACAAGTGGATTTATTTTGATATCTGTTTCTCTTGATTACAAAATTATTACGCTGTTACTGCTTAGGCGGGGGAACTGTGGCAATTACTGCGGTTGCTTACAGTTTTTAACTCCCGAGGAACATCGACACACATTGCAGATAGGTGTGTCGATAGGTGTACCTGGTCGAAGAGACCCGGGCTAAACTCGCTTATAAGTCATGTATGGCTTGGTAGAGAGGTCCGAGAGACAGCAGTCGGTCCAGTTTGCCGGCACATGTTGTGTTTAATTTCCAGTTTCCAATTTTGCGATATCAACATATCATGTGTAACAAATCATCATATCATTACAAGGAAAGCAGTGGAAATTACCGGCTAAAAAGGGGGAACTAAACAAAATACGCGCCTT
>JAPMLY010003162.1:0-22500 GCA_026401115.1 Tetraselmis chui | reverse complement strand
TGAGCATATTGTTGCGGGCTACATGTGTAGCAGTTTGCCTTTAGAAACCTAACTGCAGACACATATCGGTTATGTTTTGCTTGCTTATGTTATCTCAACATGTGGAAGTGCATATGGAGGGAGAGACGAGAAGATGTTTGATTGTTATTGTTTAACAATATATTTAAATCGAACAAAGGAATTGTTAAAAGGTTTTGTTACCTCCTTGTATTGCACTAGGCTTTGTGCTTACCTCCCTCTATTGCACTTAGCAGGGAGGGAAATAATTACCTGAAGAAAATACCGCGGTACCTGAAGGAAATATCGCTATATGATAAATAATAAAAGGTAATCACTTCATTCGATTTTGAAAATAGGGTCCCGCCTCCCGCGAAGCTTCTACCGTCGTTTAATTAAAATGTAGGTACCCGTACCTGTGATGTCGACCACGAGTCTGTTGGGCTGGGAATCAAACTGCGCGCCTTGCAGAAACAGACTCAACAGCCACGACACTCCTCCATTTGCTATTCCATCCTGGCTGCTGTTCGATTTCACAGACTTTGCACAAGGCAGCTGTGTGAACGGTTACGGTGTTGTTACAGAGTTATAGCTGCGCCTTCGCGTCGGCGCGGTCGTGTTGGACGCAGATTTGGCGGTAGTACGGCGTTTCAAATATTCGTTTGCGCCGGTTCGCATATACGAGTGAGTCATGAGGTGGCCGGGCTCCCCCCGCTCCATGGATAGAGCAGATCCCAGGACCCTTGGTCTCGGCGACGTCCGAAACCTACAAGGATCTGATTTTCTAGCGAGCGATCTCTGGAGGGCTATCATCTTTGTGTGCGTCGTGATTGTAATCATCATTCAGGTGACGCTCAGACGTTTTCCGCGCCAACCGCCACGTCACCACGTGTCGCCGGTTCATATATGTACTGTGCCCTGTCCCTGGCGACCCCCCTTATTCCAAGTGCTGAACACCACGTACTATCTCTAAAACGTTAATTGCCACCTTTGTCCCCACTACAGTGTCAGGTTGTTGGAACGTCGAAGTTGCTGAATGGACTGCAAACGGTACGATCTGGGCGGTTTCCGGAATCCTGCTCGAGTGTTGAGTCGGGCCTGGGAAAAGTGGGCGACTTTGCATACATAAAGCATACATATAGCGATACTGATGCAGGCATTGCCCCGCTGCCAGGGTCACAAAGATGGGATGGCCGTTTCATCGAAGAGCGAGGCGCGTTGGCAGACGGGGGGTTTCCAGTCCAATTTTACCGTGGGGCAAGGGGGTTGCACTCTTCCCGTGACTACACGAAACGTGGATTGCCACCTGCTGCGCGAGGTAAACCCACTTCAAACCCTAAAGCCCGATTAAAATGGTACATAGTTTACCGGACACCGTACATATACCCGTATTATCGTACGGATATGGTCTCCGATCTAAGAGGGTTTTCGCGGAGTTTTATCAGATTTATTTATATGGGGTTTTTTCGAAGCAGACCTTAAATTTTAAGTTAGCCGCTATTCCTTTGGAATGTGAGTAGCGAATAAAGTAATGGCGCCTCTGCGGTGCTTCCCTTAGGTGCCGAGGTTGGATCCGTATCAGCTCCGGGAGCAGCGCGAGGAGGGTCTAGTGCCTGACCGCATCGACATGACAAACTGTACCGCCGGCAGGGGCGACGAGATTTCCGGTGGTGCAGCATCGGTGCTTCGACTGGTGCGGGTGGCAGAGCCCACCAGTGTGGGTCATTCCGGTACCCGGGTACTTTGCTTGGTCAGTACCAACGGAGCAAACCACGACGACAACCTGGAAGCAGTGCGTTCCACCTGGGGCTGGCGCTGCCACGGCTTCCTGGCATTCAGTGACACCATGGACTTGAACCGTTCCGCCGTCGTGGCTCCTGTTCCAGAAGGCCGTGCTCCGGCGTGGCAGAGCGTACGCTCTATGTGGCGGTACATCTCGTACCACTACGCCTCCGAGTTCGACTGGTTCTTGAGCGTCAATGACGACGCGATGGTTATAGTGGAGAACCTTGTCGCGTACCTTGGGCGCCCAGGACTGCAGGCCCAGCGCGCCTCTGGGTCGGGAACCTACCTGGGCTTTCGTCTGGTGGCCCCTAATCCGGACTTTCCGGGCCCATACAACTCTGGGGGTGCAGGGTACGTACTGGACCGCGCCGCGTTACATAAGATGATGACGTGTATGGACGCGGAGGACGGGTGTGGGGCAGCTATCATGGCACACGACCTCGCTGAGGATATGGCGCTGGGGAGCAGTTTGCATGCGGCGGGGGTTTTCGCGTACGAGGCGAGGGACGAGTTGCACCGAAACCGTTTTCACCCCTTTTCACCGGAGACCATTCCGGCGAGTGACGGACGCGACTGGTTGGGCGAGTACACAAAGAAGAACGAGCACGCGAAGTTCGGGTTGGAGGATATTTCCCCCGAGACTGTCACCTTCGACGGGCTCCACGACTCGGCCCTCCTTTTCGCCCACCGATACCTGTACTACTGCCTGCACGCCCCGTCAACACCTGTCGTCGCAGGATTGTCGACTACGTAGCGACTGCTACATGACTCCTTGTTTATCCACGAACCCTTTGTAACTATTTTCGCGTGCTTTTCGGGACGCCCGTAAAATTGGGGTAGACCTTCCACAGATGCACTGTACCCCGTCCGTGCATATTTCGGTGTCCTTGTAGGCAGTCGCTTCAAGGTAGTCGCGTGGCAGATCTGCAGGCAACGCGCCCCGCACCCCTATTCCGCCTGCGGCGCGCGATCTCTGGGCGGTTGGCGGAGCGTTGCTGGGGGAACACTTGTGGAAAGCTTCTTACCGTTCAGCAAGGCAAATGTTCCCTCCTCGCGCGGTGCGGGCTGGAATGCTACTGGTCATCATTATGTAGCGCAGGGACACTATCCACCACAAAAAAACTCCGCAACAGGTGCGCGCCGCCGTTGCAAACGCCGCTCACCACCAGGCCCGCGCACACCAGTCGCGGGATTGGGGGGCCGCCGCAAGTGCCTGCCGCACACACCGTCACACGCTACCGCAGATTGCCCCCTCCTACGCGCAAACACGCATAAAAAACTGTCTGCCTCGCCACATCCGCGTTCGGTGCGATAGGGCGCGGTCACGGGGCGGGCGGGCCTAACGGCAAGTGGCGGGTGCGGGCGCGGGGTGGCACCGGGCGAACGATCCGCCGCCCCGCTCACAGCAGCACAAGCCTCGATTTTCGTCGATGCTCCTACCTGAGCTCGGGCGCCCGCCATCCATCGTTTTGCGTTGGTCTGCGCGGTGGTTGTGTGGCATCGAGCAGGCGGTGTGTCGCGGCGTCGTGCAGCGTAGCGGCTCCAGGCGGGCGGTGTGTCATGTGCAGGCTGTGTGCAGCGTGTGAAGGTGGCATGGGCTTGTTTGATAAGGCTAGGGATCAAGTGAATTTTGTCGATGTTGATGGTAATGATATTTTGAAACGTCGATGTTGATGGTATTGATATCATGGATTGTCGATGTTGATAGTGTTGATAGTTTGGGATGCTGACATCGATGGCAGTTTAAGCCGATATTATCGCCGATGTATCGATATTTGGGACGATATATCGATACATCGGGCTTAAATAATCAATGTTTTCCAATTGCTTTGATAATTGATGGCATTGATACTAGCACTAATGCCATCGTGTCGATGTTGATGTTGCAACCTATCACATCGATGGCACTATCACTAGATGATGATGATACTATCGACGATGCATCGATGGCTGATCCCTAGCCTTATTGTTTGATTTCAATGCATTTATTAATAAATTTACGGCTTACTGTTTGACCATGCGTCTTGTAGGTCTGCGTTTGATTCTTGGGGAAAAATGGGTGATGACTACAACATAAGACGGGGGGCAATGGGTTTCTCTGTGGACTATGAACTTGGATTGGCACACTCTAAGGGGGCGGAAACATGGCGGCAGCACATTTACACACTATCCAAGGTCTTTGTCATCAAGATATCATGTGAGAGTGGAGGGCGGGAGATCGGCTTCTTCAATGGCTTTCTGTATTGCGACAATGCTCCCTACGTCATCACATGTGGGCACATTATGGAGTTCCAGGACGTCACTCGATACTTAGCAACCACATATGACGGTACCCAGCTGTCTTCAAGGGTTGAGCTTACCCCAAGGTTCTACAGTTTGGAAGCACCAGGTATTGCGGTTTTCGAATACAAGTGCGAGGTGCCCCCTCACACACCTCGTCCATTGCCTGCTGAGGTGGCGATTGGACAGACCGTGTATGTTGTCGGCTTCAAAGGAATGCAGGAGCCGCAACTGACCTTCACTGACGGTATTGTGGCGCACTATGACCCCTTTGTGGATCCGCTGATCTCCTGCACTGCGTATGCTGATAATGGTTTTTTCTGGTAGTCATGTATTCAACATCTATGGTTTCTTGGTGGGCATGGTACATGGCTGCCACGGCACCACCATCCACCAAGTAAAACTTGTTCCTGCATTAGAGATTCATAGGTTTCTTCTATCCAAGGACCTACCTGGCCTTGGCCAGCGCTTGGCATAATGACATTCTTGTTACTGTACTAAGCTTTTCTCTCCGGAATGGGACAGCATATGTATGACCAAAACAAGCGCCATCGTACTTTTTGAGATTTATCAGAAAGGTTGCCAAGATATATGATGTTGGAAAATCTACTTTGAGTAGGTGGCTCAGGCACTCTGGCGCGCGGCCACTGGAACGGGATAGTCGCGCGGCGTGCCGTGGGGTACGGGGAGTGTGATGCGGGCCGCTCCTTAGTCGCTGCCCTGTACATGAGTGTGAGTGTGATGTAGTGGGGGCGTGAGGCATATCTACTGTACTGGCAACGCTCCGTCCTCGCACCGCCACTTCGCCATCGCTGGTGCGTCTGCGCGTCGCGTTGCCGTCGCCCCCGCGCGCTCAATCATCAGTCGTTCTCTCGCGTCTGTGTCACACGAAAAAACTGTGTATCCCTACAAAATCTGTAGTCTACCGCGAGGCGGATCTTCAAGCACCGCCTCGCTCGTCTCGCCAGTAGATAGTTTTCGCAGAGTGGTAGCCCGCTTGTGGTGCGCCGCGCTCCCGTAATCGCTACGTGCCGCCGCTCGCCGGGTATATGAGCTGGTATATTGTCATCCACGGTTTCGTTACTGATGTATTGGGTCAGAATTTGCAGGAGTCATGCAGCTCCCTTACAAGCTCATGTAATCATTTGACAAGAAACTTGTAACATCTGTAACCAAATGATTTAATAATTTTTTCACATGTTTTTGTGGGAGGATTTTCTGCGATTATGTGCTCTTTGCCGCAAGTTCTTATGTCAAATATTAGGTCGATTAACATTTTGAGTTATTTTCTTGTTCTGGGATGCTTTTCAAATTCTACAATTGTATCGTATACTCCAGTGCATGTCAATGGTTCATCGCGGTCCATTAAACGCTTCGCCATGGACCGAAATATGTCAGAATCGCTGGTTTCGCACGCGCTTTGTTGCGTTCCCATGGGAATGTTCATGAAATCAAAATAGAAAAAACGACGCTACCTGTCGCGGTCAGTCGCTCTCCCTCAGATCGCATCGCTACCAGAGCCCAAGGTGGCAGATGAGGGTAGCGGCCTTCAAAAAATAAACCCCGCGCTGCTTTTCTTCTCTTCGATTGCTTTATTCTTTTCTTTTGGATATACCCACTGCTTGCTACATTCTACGAAAGAGACCATGACGACCATGCTACATGGAGCTCGAACCAAGTTGCAGCGGCCGCGTCTTTTTTGTTCCGCAGTGGCCGCGTTTCCGCTTGGAGTTATTATTTGGCTTGCACCACCAATGAGGTTTGACAAGATTCTTAACAAGCGCCTTAATGAGCAGACCCAAGCGGTGTTGGAAGGTTTTGGTACAGTCATGACGGAGGCTGGGATTCCTTCAGATAGGAGGGCTGCTCTAAAAACTCAGCTAATCAAGGACTTTGAGGCAACTATTACCTTTACTCCTGCGGCTTTCGCGTCGGCTTCAATGGACAATCCCGATCAGTGGAGTGAGACAGTACTGGAAAGGCCCGCCCACGCTCCCTCCAACTGGGCCACACCGCCAACTCCAGCCTCGGCGAGGGCCTTGCGCGAAGGGGCTGCAGAACTGAAGGACTTGATTGCACCGAAATCTCTGCTCATCGAGACCTTACTTAATAGGGAATGTTCAGATCGCGATACAATGCAGATTGCGATTCGGGTTGCTTTTACCGCAATGCGTGTCATACACAAAAAACAACTTATTGGCGACGCTGATCCTAATCTTCCTGATGACCCGGAAAGATCACCTATGTATGAGTCACACAGATCTACGTTAAGTGATATACGTGAAGTTACTGTCAACACCAGCTCCAGAAATGAAGACCTGATGAAGTCTTTGCATCAGTTGTTGGTGTACCAACAATTTCATCGCATTGCGTGTATCAAAATGGTCTCTCGGTGCGCGAGCTGCTTCTGGCGGAGGTGTTTCTGGGTGTGACACGCCGCAAAAACTATCTACAGAAGTAGTCGCCCTGTATACAACGGGTTTCCACTGCGCGACGCGCCCAAATGGGTGTTTCTTATTACAAAACTGTTGTCAGAACTCGATGGACTGGATCCCAACACGCTGCCTCGGTATCTTTCCATGAGGGCTCATACGCCCCACTTTGTGCAACCGCTTACTTGCAGCAAGCGGGCACCCTCTTTACTCAAAAGGACGATACCCTGACCCTCAATGGTACTGCACCATTTTGCGCATTTCTGAAAGGGTTTCTCCAACTCCGATGCTACGGCAATTGGTCCGCACCGTGGGGCAAACAATGCTGTCACACGACCTGTTGAGGCAAGATGTTCATGGTGTCAAGACAGCATGCGTGTCAGATTTTTTGCCCTATGTGGTGACTCCGAGACAGTTCCTATTGTCATCCTTGGTGTGGTTGGAACGCTAGGCCCTGACCAACTCAGACATCACAACCTCCAGACATTCTGCATCAAGTTGTTGTCACTTCTTGGTGTTCTTGGACACAGTGCCACAGTCAACACCATCCGTGATTTGTTCAGACGTATCACAAAGGACAACATTGCCATCGATATACTTCAAGATTTCTCTACCAGTTTGGCATCCCTTCTGGACAATGACGTTGTATGTACTGCAAGTCATCAACGATCTTTGTGGCTATAGCATCTCGCTTCCGGATTGCCCTAAATGGGTTGTTTTTGTTAAACTGTAAGTCCTAAGCGGTGTCGACGCATCAAGGAGGGGGTCTTTAAGTACCTCTTTAAGTCAAAGTGATATCAAAGCACGATTTGTGTGGCGACACTCCGCGCGCTGAGCCAGGATAGTACGTTAATTGCGAATTTATCTCAAAACAATATAATAAGGAATTTTATGTAATTTGTTAACGCTAGTAATTCATATAGACTTGCTTCGGGTCGGTTTTCCCCACCACAAGCTCTAAAACCACCCACACTGAAGGCGAGTCAACAATTTCAAAGGCAAATTTAAAATCAAGCATCAACTGCAATGCATCATAGTTTGACGATGCATCACTCGTTTTATCATTCTCCTAAATCATGGACGCATCGATTTGACAGGTCACTAATTCATGCATGCATCGATGAAATGGGGAGTGCCACTACTGCCGCTGCTTCCCGCAGCTTTTGAAGTTCCGCTTCCTTCACCCGCTGGTTGGAACGCCTCTGGGAGATGACGAGGAGTTTCCCTCGAGCCTCCTCTATGGCTGGGGTGGCGAGCTGCCAAGCCTTTTGCGATGGTGATGCTGCCTTCTCAACAGCAATAGCTTCAGCAACAGCCCTCCTTCTCGCTAAGATTATACACGTGATATCTTACCTGCAAACACACACACACACACACACACACACACACACAGCATACACACAGCACACACACACACACACACAGAGCACACACACACACACACACGACACACGCACGCACACACACACACACACACAGAGCACACACACACACAGAACACACACACACACACACACACACACACACACGCACGCACACATACACGCACACGCACACACACACACACACACATACAAATACACACACACACACACACACACATACGCACACACACACACACACACACACACACACACACACGCACACACGCACACACACACACACACACACAGCACAGCACCAGAAAGTTGCTGCTGTTTCCCTTGTGTGTTCAAGAAGGAGCGGTACCAAGAGTAGCTGGGTTGGTTGTTCTTTAATCATGTTTGAGCCACATGGTGGTCCTCCTTTCCAGACACCCTCTTGATCACCTCCATAATTAATCACTTGACATGTGCGAATAGATAACCATTAGCGCAGCAAGCCAATGTATGCATAGCCATGTAAGTAGTATATTTCCCACTTTCTGTCTCGTCTGTGCATGGTTTAGGCACATCCTCTCCTCTGCATGCTGCAAGATAGATTTTGCTCTTCTCATCATCACGGCGTAGCACAGGGACTACACAAGCACGTTTACATGTCTCAAAGTAGCCGGGCTGTGCAAAGTATCCCGCTAGTGTCACATGAGGCACCCCCCACTCCTTAGCAACTTGCCGCACACTCTTGCACTCAGACATGCTCTTGGATGCCGCGGTATTCAAAGCATACTGCCCCGCCAGTTCATGTAGCGCCTCATCCATATCTTGAAAGCTCCACCGCTTGTAGGCACGCGGCAACGTCCCCTTTCCCTGCAGCACCTTCCTCGCCGAACTCCGTCCTTTCCCCTTTCTCTTCGTACTAAGGACGAGAGCGACGAGCATGAATAGAGAGAACACGCATAGGGGGTCGAGGCCGAGAGCATAGGTCGTCTTGGCCGAAAGGGCGCCAAACGCCGCGCCATCGCCGCGCCGATACCCCGTCCCAATGACCGATGCACCTCACCACTCGCACAAACAAGCTTCCTTACTATAAGACCGGCGATAGCTGTGGATTAGAGCCAGTCGGGGCCCCTTTTTGGCGCCTAGCTGCTGCGCCATAAAGATTCTGAGCGGGTCGGATGACGATTTTGTACACGCATCGCCCATCTTTCCCGAGGCATAACTTACTCGTTTAAAAGCGGATAAAGCCGGTCAAAGGCTCTCCGAACATCCTGAAAACTGTAGCTTTCTCGTCGTATGTTCAGAATTTGAATTTGATGTTTTTACTGAAAGTTATAGCTGTTTTTCAAAGATTTTGTTCCAAGTTCTTGGTGTTCCAAATTAGTCACAATCCTCCTTACGCGTCACGCGGTGTGGCCGCTCTGTAGAAGACGGGGGTGCTGAGTCAGGTGCTGAGTCAGGTGTTACATGGTGTTACACACTGCATTTTGGCACTTCGATTTTTCAAATTAATTTGCTCGCCTATCGTACGACATGGTATTGTAATAGTACGAGAAATGTGGATCCCCGGGATCTCTCTAGCAAATTCCATTTAATCAACCTGACGCGACCGGTGCTGTCACTGCATTTGTCATACATCAGCATCAGCAAGTTAAGTCATGACATATATATCGTCGCTATAAATAACATCGCCTCGCATCAGTGCGCAGCGCAGCGTAGCGGAGCAGAGCGCCCGCGGCACGCCCTCAAAGTTAGCAGAAAGGGCACTGAGTGGGTTTTAATTTAGCTGGGCGCTTGCGGAGACCGCCATGGCCGTGTACTTTCAGAACGTGGTGGGCGTCGGTGGCTCGGCCCAGCACTCGTGGAGCCAGGTAAGTCAGTACTTGCATGCTGTATAGAGATCCGCGGCCCGCGCGAAGCAAAAAGGAAAAAAAAGAGCGGCGCGTGGCACCGGCGACTATCTTGTGTGGGATAGGAAGGGAAGCACACGCACAATTTGGGGAAAATCTTGACACTAAAGACTCTGTGTATGTCCGCGAACAGGCAGTGGGCCATCAGGCGCGGCTGGCGGTGCCTTTGGGTCACAACGCGGTGGGCATCTACACTGAGGAGGTGCGGCGCTAAACTCAAAATCGCTGCACCGCATATTTATCTCTTTCACTCGCCGCTGACGACGCAGATGGCGAGGGCGAGGAGGGAGTGTACGCCGGAGAAACTTAAAAACCAAAGCATATTTTTCACGCAGACGGTAATATTATGTGGTGGCTTGCTGAATGGAGGGCAGGGTCAGCAGCTGGACCCGAATCGGGAGGCGACGGTCACAAACATCCGCGCGTCGCCCGCGTCGTTCGTCTGTTGGCACCCGTCGCTGCCGCTACTCGCTATCGGCTGGAACGACGGCGGCATATCCTTCTGGAACTCCATAGAGCGCCGTCTGAATGAGGATTCGAAAACGCACCGCACCAAGATTGTGTGGCTGGGCTGGAACGACGACGGTGCGGACGCCCAACTTCTCGGCTCGCAGTGGTGACGAGACAGACAACCGCCAAAGATGCGCACAGTCATAAAACCAGAACACCCAGCCACATAATCTCATGCTGGGAACACCAAATTCAATTCATAGACACACACGCGCACACACATAAGCGCCCGTACAGACACACACACACACACACACACACACACACACGCACATTCATTTAAACCCTCATACGACCGCAGACGCATTCACCCACTGACACACTGGACCCACCCCACACGCGCACTCATTTAAACCCTCATATGCACTCAGACGCATTCACACATTGACACACACCCACACTCACACACGCATACTTATTTAAAGCCTCATACGCACACAGACGCATTCACACACTGACATACTGACACAGACCCACACGCGCACACACTCATACACCGACACAGACGCACATGGACATACTCACACACACACGCATACACATACATACACTGACACCACGCACCCACACAGACGCGCGCGCGCTCACACACACATACACACACACACACACACACACACACACAGGTAGACACACACACACATCCACCTGTTTCTTCAGCACCACTATATCCCCCAACAGCTATTAATCCTTGCCTCATCCACTTATTTTTTCATTTATTTGCCGGTACTCAGGCATGCAGGCCCATCCTTACCTGCCGCCCCCCCTCCCGTAGCGGAATAGTAGGACGGGGCTGCGATGGCTGGGGCTGTATGAGGCGGTGACTGACTGCTATATTTTTATTAGGGAGTCGGCTGGTGACGGTGGATCAGGTGGGAAAGGTGGGCGTCTGGAAGGTGGAGTCAAACATGAAGCCACTGAATGTGATCAGCTACGCCACAGAGGCGACCGTCACGCACGTCGCGTTCGGTGTGCCTGCGGCTGGCGCAGAGGGCGAGAGCGACTCGCACGTGTTTTATTTTGCCGCCAAGGACAACGAGAGGTCGGTTATATGGTCCATTGACGACCGTGGGCGGAAGAACATGCTGTACAATGTGGACGGGGCTCTGCACGCACTGTACTACTACGCTCGCCGAGATGAACTGGTGGCTGTGACGGTGTCCGCCAACCTTGTCATCCATATGAAGGTGCCTCTCACCCCCTCACTCTCCCCTTTTCCTGTTCTGTTGTCCACAGGCACACAAACACGCACGCACATACCACACACATACACATACACACACGCACATATCCCCCCCCCCACACACGCAGCGCCACACACGCACATACCAACCCACCCACACGCACACCGACACCCACCCACCCGCCGCACACACACTCACACAACTCCCACCCACTCTCTCTCATACCCGCACACGCACGCACACACACACACACACACACACACGCAAGACCCCAATCTTTAATCACGCACACACACACACACACACACACACACACACACGCAAACACACACACGCACACACACACACAAACGCCCACATATACACACACTGACACACACATACACACTCAAACTCCCACCTAGACATATACAGACGAATCCACACATATACCCACGCATACACTCGCCCACGTACGCACCGACACCCACCCACCCAACCACTCATACAAAATGTCACACACACACATATACGGACACGACTAAAGATACCAACCCTTAATACACACACAGCCTCCCACTTCGGTCAGCGTTCCGTCCTCGAAATCCACTGTGATGACGTCGTCCAGCGGGACGTCTATCAATACAGAGACGTCGCAGCTGAAGTATTGGATCTGCTTGTCTACCGTGTCGAATATCGATATCCACACACGCAAACACACACACACACACACGCAAACACACACACACACACACACACACACACACACACACACACACACACACACACACACGCACGCTTACACACATGCAAACACACACACACACACACACACACACACACACACACACACACACACACTTTCTCATGCCTGTCTGTGTGGGTGTCAGGACGATGAGGGAAAATGGGGGCTGCACATGAAGAGTAAGCTTGCAAGCGGTGCGGGTGAGGGGCAAGCGAGCATGCAGGTCTGCCTCGCCGCAGGCCACTACCTGGTCACAGCCAGCGAGAGGGACTCCATCGTGCGCATATTCGACCTCGACAGCGAGGACAACTACATCATGGCGGCCGGCGAGGAGGACCGCTCCACTACCCCGCCCAAAATCTCCTGCTTGGCCTGGAGCAACAAGAGCGGCATCCTGGCCGCCGGAACAAATGACGGCATGGTGTGTGTGCCTCCCGCGTCCTTCATCATATCGGCCCATTACCGAGGCAGCGTCCACAACTTTACCAGTGCTCATACATAGCGAATACGTGCATCAACGCGTGTCTAATTTTAGATGGATGGGATTTTCATATTACATTTCTCCCACAACCAATCACCCAAATGCCCTTTGCCCGTGGGAACAAGCCGCCGTTACCTTCAAAACACTGGAAGTGAGGCCATGCTACAAGTTTTGAATACCCCTTTATGAGTAATGGATGGGCCGTTGGGTGACTTGCGTTATGTTGTGCATGTCGACGTAGCGTCGGGTAATATGGCAGTGCACCCATTAGTGCGGCACGCAGTCACTGAATGTGCAAAGCAATGTGTCAAACGTGTCTTGGCACTGCGGGAAGTGCGCACAGAGGAACAGTCGATAATTTGACCTGATATCCTCATATGGTCATGCAAGGGCGGAAAGGCTGCCGATATCTCATCTGTATTGACCAAACTAGAGGAGGCCGTGTTTGCGGTATTTTCCATTCTGAAGCCCTTTTGAAAATTAAGTCACATGCGTATGATAATCGTTTTCATTGGGAGGTTGTGGCGAGTCGGCCATTTGCATGTTCACTGAGGGATTTGACGGTTAACGTATGAAATGGCCGTATCGGGATATACATGGTTATTGTGCTCAATGTCAAATATTAGCTCGGCAAAAAATGCAGTCACATTCGCTTAATGACATATGTGGCGGGTTGAAAGTGAATACAGTCGCTGGTCGCCTGTTAACTGAGCGATTTGAGCATTCGGAAAAATGCAAAAAGAATTTACGATTTTTTCACCTATGGTTCTGCCGCCCCCTCAGATCTGTCTGTTCAAGTATGTGGGCGACAAGGACAAGGATGGCATCGAGGACAGCGACGTGCACCAGGAGGAGGCGTGGGAGCAGATGCCCATGGTGGCGGCCGGCGGCGAGCGGTGCGACAAAGTGGAATGGGGCCCCAACCCGCGCGTGATGAGCGTCGCGACGGAGCAAAGCATTGTGGTGCTGCGTCGCACGCTGCTGGCCGCGCGACTGCGCGACACTGTGGCCGCCGTGCAACTGTCGCAGACTGAGGTGCGAGAGCCGCACGCGCATCACCATTCTCGCTGGTGTGCTGTGCTGTGCGATTATTGTAATATTTTATGCATTTATTTAATATTTCTTTATTATTTATTTAAAATTAGTCGGAGCGAAAGCGGACGGGAACGAATTGTTTCATTTTGAGGTGACCTGATTTTGGACACTAATTTGTCGTGTGATTGAATGCATTTTTACATAATGTCAAGTTAAATGAACTTGCTTATTGTTTTTTTTTCAAATTATGCATATACCTTTGGGAATGCTTCCGAATTTTTATCCAACGTTTAAGATTTGTAATAAAGTAATTGTCTCGGAGATGAATGAAATAAGAATAGATGCTTTCTTAAACTCATCGTGCAGTGTACCCGTACCGCGAGGGGGCATTTTGGGTGTGTTGTGTTTTATCGGTTGGACTTTGGTTTGATGGGGTTAAGCGATACGTTTTTGTTCAATTGTATATATCTTTGGGAATGCTTACGAATTTTTGTCAAACGTTTAAAGTTTGTAATAAAAAAGTGGTCTCGGAGATGAATGAAATAACACAATGCGTTGTATGTATACCCGTACCGCGAGGGGGTATTATTCAGCCCTAATTATGCAGCACTTTCCATAATAAACCCAATTCCACTTTAAGCCCATTTTTGGAGCTTTCGATTGGACCAAACCATTTCCCTGCTCGCTCCATGTTGCAACGTTCATGAATGCTATGACTAAGATGTCGAAGGGAAGTGGGCGATGATGGGTGACAAGAAGCACAACATGTCATGATTCTGCTATGATGTGGTTTCTGTCGCTGACTCCTTTGATATATGATCACTCTGACACACAATTACTCGGCCTGATGTATCTCGAGCTGAACAGTTTTTTGTTATTGTCGCTATGTATCTCTGGTTTCGGAATTGCGCGCGTCTATATTAACTTGACACCCTTAGTCCCCCTTGTGCGACTGCCGAGCAATACCAGCTTATTTGGCCTATCTCTATGTTGTCTCGAGCTGCCATGATTCATTTCGGGCTTTGGAGTCGCAAGTCGAGGGATTAACCGGAAGGTTTTCCTTTCCCGGCGGTGCAGGTGGCAGTATCCGCCACCGACGGCTCCTGGCCCTCTCGTTCCGTCACGACGGAGATGAAGCTGACGGGGCTGGACGTCAGCGCGGCCAACCTGCTGCTCTGGAACGGGCAGGACGCGGAGGTTTACGACATCGACACGGCGGGCGGCGGCGCGCTGCCGCGCACCGCCTCCTTCCCCTCGCCTTCCGCCTCTATGGCGCTGCACCGCGACTCCATATTCCGGTGCGATGACTTTCGGACAGCCACGGGCCGCTGTCGCCTCACTTTGCAAAAAGAATCATGACCTGATATTACCATGCCGCTGTAATTCCGCTACCGATAGCCAGCGCGTGTTGGGAGGTACTGGTATGCAAGTTCGAGACGTTATTGGCAGTGGAACATGCAAATTTTAGCTTCATCATTGGTAGTTCGAACTAGCGGATGGCTGATTTGGGTCCATATAGATAATTCCCCTCCGAACCTCTACATCATTACGGAGAGGCGCCGGAAGCGTTCTCGTCCCGAGGCCCAGCCTGCGGTCGTCGTGTCTTTGTGTCCGCGGGTGTAGTCGTAATTGTATGTCGTCGTGTCGGCGATCCTCAGCCCCACGGTCGTCCTGTTCGCGTCTCGTTGGCGCTATCACGGCGAGCAACTCTCTGTCTTCGCTGTCGTCGCAGCCCTGTTTCCTCCGTTTTGCGACTTGTTGTGTAAGCAAATTCACAAAAAATATGCTAATTGATATGCTGAATGGAATTGGAAAATATGAAAAGATGGAAATAGTGTTGTGTAAGCAAGTTCACAATAAATTCACTAATAATAAATAATTCACTAAATAATAAAATCAATGAATTGTGAACTTGCTTACACAACACTATTTCCATCTTTTCATATTTTCCCATTTTCATTTAGCATATCATTTGATTGTCCTTCGGAATCCAAAAATTGTAAACGCGGTATATATATGCAAACCACCTAATGGGCCTCATTTAAATGGAGCGTGTGCGGGTGGTGTGCAGGTGTGGGGATCGCAAAGTGGAGGTGCTCAACTTGGCGGGCACGGTGAAGCAGTCGTTGGATTTGGACGAGACGCAGGGGAATCCCGTCTGTCTGGACGTCAGCGGCGACTTCCTGGCCGTGCTGACCTCGACTCGGACGGTGCGGATGTGGAAGCTGGGCGGCCGCGAGGCCAAACCCTGGCAGGGCAACGGCCGCGCGCTAGACATGTTTGGCGAGTCCATGGGGGAGGTGGAGTCGCTGCGCTGCAACTGCAACGGAACAAAGGTTCGCCCATCCCATTTTTTCCGCCTTTCCCTCAATTTATCGCAAATATAGATTGCAGGGTTATAGTTTGGCAGCCTGTGCGCTAAGGGAACCAGTCCGACCATAACTGTTTGGACCGGTAGGGAGTTCATTTTGGAAATACAATGTGATGTGATGTGATGTGAAGGATCGCATTTGATTGAGTATAGAAATTGCTCATTAAATCTAGTATTCTAGGTCAAAAGGCGGAGGGTGTGGTTGCAAGTCAGGTGACTGATTAGAGACTCGTGATTGTTTATGTGATTGCTGTTTATGTGAGTAGTTTCTGAAAGCCTCTTTAGTATGTCGTTGACCCGGAGAAAAGGAAATGGCCATTCATTTGTGAGGCCATTGCTACCTTTCCATTGAATTGCCGTTAATTTCGGATGGGAAAGACTGCCCAATGTTAGCTCAATTCTTCTTCAGGGTTTTCAACACTCTGGGTTTATGCTCTTTTATATTATGGCGTTATTGTCAGGCTATCTCACATGAGCGCCGGATTATGATTTGTTAGTATTTACTGGAAATATTTTGATTGTTTTCACATTGGATAAACTCTAAAACGTTTTTACATAAAGTGTGGAAACGCCTTCCTGAGACGTATGCCATTTGCTGACCCTCGAATATACGCCTACATGTCGGTGGATTGGCTTACATACATGCGCTGATTGTTTGATCGCAGGTGTCGATGGTCGCCAACCTCGCGGACAACAAAACCCTGCGCGACCCGCGCGTGTTTGTGTACGACTCAGACGCGGACATGCTCACGTCCTATGACTTTCGGTGAGTGGGGCATGGGTAATGTCTTTGCTTCCATGCGTTGCCCTTTCGGCTGCCCGGCCTTAACATGCGGGAATGAAGTTGCCAACCGAGTGCTTCATTTGTTTCCCTCTGCAAAATGTGTATGTCGTTGACATTTTGTGGAAAGATCCTTAATATGAAGTGAATTAACTAGTTTTTCTAATTCGCTGTATTTAAAGAACAACATTTCTCGCATTAAGTTATCGATTTCTTGGCATATTATTTTGGAGATTTACGAGCAAATGGCGCGCCTGTGTCAATGTTTGCCGCAGCCTGTGCTGTGAATAAATTTTCAAGCAGGAAAATAAACTTAAACATCGTCGGCGAAACAATAATGTATTAATTTATCATTATGTCGATATTTGATGATTAAGTAATTGTTAGGGAGAAATATTGTGACTGTCGACTCTCAGCCATTTCTGCGCAACGTGCGTATATTCGATAAAACTGGCAACGTGAATGCAACTTTGTTCTAGATAGTCTCACAGTAATTAGTTTGGACACATATTATATCGTTTGCGGCTTCATCGCAATTTATTGTGTACGCTAATGCATTGCGCTGTCTGACGCTCAATTGGTTGTTTTTTGGTGCCATGCAGGAAGGACAAGTGCGTTCCGGAGGCGCACGTTTGGGACGGGGAGGACCCGCGGCTGTTGGCGGTGGAGACGATGGCGAGCGGGTCAAAAGGCGCGGACAGTGTGGACGCGCTGATGTCCGGCGATGAGCGGCAGTACAACTTGGCCACCCTCTTTGCGACCCCCAACGACGGCATCCTGCTGCAGGAGTTTCACCGCCCGCAGGGCGACCAGGGCCTGCTGGGCCTGCACACCCCCTACCTTTACTACCTCCTCAAGCCCGGCTCCAAGAGCGAGACTGAGGAGGTGAACAGCGGACACATGGAGCGCGCCACCATGCGCGACTTTCAGGTACGCCCCATTTTATGGACGCATTAATCTAGTAATAGAAATACTGCCTACTATTATTCTGATAAAGTACGATGGTAAATGGCAATCGTTGGTCATTAATTCACTTTTTGATTACATTTCATCTGGTTATTCTCTTGCATTCACACGCGCGGGAAATTTGCGATGTGGAATTTATTGTTTGTATTCGGCGGATTTTCCAACGAGTTAAACGCGTGTCGATTTTTTTCTGATTATTCGACGTGGAAAGCTTGTGAAACTGCAATTCTTCGAAGTGTTAGTTTTATGGCATTTGTCTGGTTGCATTGGTTGAACATGCTTCAGTGGTTTTTAAATGAACCACGCCCCAACCACATCCTCCCCACACCACACACAAACTGTGACACACCCATTCAAAGCGGCGGCACACTGAAATGCTCTGAGTTTATGGAGGCCTGTACATTTACTTCTCCAAAACCAGGGCCGTATTTTGATTGCGTCATCATGTATGTGAGAAGAATGAATGGGAATCACACAAACGGTAGAATCTCTGTCAATTAGCAGCAGGGCACCTCATTGCCCCCCCCAACCCCTTTGACCGCCTTTGAATGTCGCTTGACAATTTCTTGTCGAGGCGAGTAAAATGGCACGTTTGGGCCTTCATGTTATAGTCACTGCTATCCTGCAGTTTGTCTTTGCCGTCAAGAAATTTCCACTTTGTATTTTGTTACACTTTCAGAACCCGCTGCGTTCCCGTTGCGTGATGTTTTCCATTTCTTGCCACCCCTGCTCAATAAATCCTGCCAATTGGATTAGTATGTACCATTGACGGGCGATAACAGAACTGAGTCCTATAGTAGTATGGGGAAGGAAAACACATCGCGCACAAGCGTATGTGTGTGCGTTGCGTGTTTCTATTTCACACTGTTTGAGCTCAGCCTTGTGTATTATGCAGTTGCGTGGCGTGTTTCACGGCTTAAAACAAGGTTTTAAACCCTATAATGTTGCACCGTTTGATTAACTAATGGTGCATTAAGCACGAGAACAATGGCAATAAGAAATTGACAATTTTTGTGTTTTCTGCTCTGTTACCTATTTTCCTTCATGTTGCCGAAATGGGAATACGACGGAACGTCATTCATATTCCCTGCCAATCAATCCATAATATTCCCTGCCAAAAACATAATTTCCCCACTGCATAAATGAACTCAAAATTTCCTAAACCCTAAACACCTCACAGACTGTAACTTCCGTTTCCTCTTCCTTTCTCAATTTACCCACCAGGGTCTGGAGGATGTGGACGACCGCACCAAGAAGGCGCTGCTGGACTTCAGCTTCCATTTGGCTGTGGGTAAGATGGACGAGGCGTACAAGGCGGTGAAGCAGATCAAGAACCCGAGCGTTTGGGAGAACATGGCGCAGATTTGTATAAAGACGAAGCGCCTCGACGTCGCGGAGCATTGTCTGGGCAACATGCAGCACGCGCGGGGGGCGCGCGCGGTGCGGGAGGCCGCCAACCTGGAGGAGCTGGATGCGCGGGTGGCGATGGTGGCGGTGAGTGTGGCCTCCCTGCACCGAATTTAAATGAAGGCGCAACAGGTGCACATGTATTGGGCGCGTACTTATTAATCGTAATATTAATGCAATTTGTTTCTTGTAAGTAATTGTAAGTGGAAGGCAAGCAAAGATTGAATTGTTTACAAAACTTATGATGTGTGAGTGCGAGTCGTTATTCAGTACTTCGTCGACCTATGAATAAAGTAATACTCTTGTGAAAGCAGGTCGCTTTATGGTTTGTGTGGATCATTTAGGAGTCGCTGTGGGATGAGACGCTTTCTGCCCGAAACCAAGAAAGTAATGAGATAAGGTTTTGTTCGATGTTTTGTCTCATTTTTGGACTGACGGTATTTGTGTTTTATTGCTGATGATATCTTGAAATCGCTGCTGTTATTTATTATGTTGTTGTACTTCGTCTCTTGCGCAAGTGTGCCATATCGTGGACCAAGCGAGTTGATTCGAGTCTTTTGATGTCCCCGCCGCAGGTGCACTTGGGCATGAAGGACGACGCGATAAAGCTGTTCCGCTCCTGCGAGCGATTCGACTTGCTCAACCGATTGTACCAGGCGAGCGGGCAGTGGGAGAAGGCGCTGGAGGTGGCTGACAAGTACGACCGCATCCACCTCAAGGCCACGCACTACGCTTACGCGAAGCAGCTCGAGCTTCTGCAGGACTATCGGACGGCCATCAAGGTGGCCCCTCCGCTCTGCCTCGCTTCTCCCGTGCCTCAATCAATACTCGACACCCTCGCCGATGATTCCCGTGCAGTATGTTACACCACTACTCTCGGAGCGACCTTTTTCGGAGCGTTCTATGCATTAACTCTCGAGAGTCGTATATACTAAGCGCGATGTACGATTGCGCTTTCTTAATGGGGGGTCGTTCGTCATTGTATATTGTTATCAACCACTTTTTGGAAGGGCGGAGGGGGTTCTGTCTTCTGCCTCGATTCGTGGTCGGTGCTGCAAAGGTCGGTGCGGCTGTGGCTGACTGCGCGGCGGTGATGGCGGCTGAGCACCGCACAGGAGTACGAGATGAGCGGGACGCAGCAGTACGAGGTGCCGCGAATGCTGTACGAGACGGATCAGATCGACGAGCTGCAGGCGTACATCGAGGGAAGCCAGGAGCCGAACCTCATCAAGTGGTGGGCACGCTACCACGAGAGCCTGGGCAACTACGAGGAGGCGCAGAAGCAGTACGAGTCGGCGGGTGCGTTGAATGATTGTCCAAGATATTAACCTTATATCCAGCTGTCAGGTTGCGTTTATTATTGATTTGAACCGTCTTTGGTGATTGTATCCTGGAAATCACAATAATAGATGGCGTGTGGATATGTTACCTGGGTAATGCGATACGGATACTCATATTACTGTGTTCTATGGGTGTTCTTTCTTTCGCTTATTGGATTTTGCTTTTTCTTAGGCTTTTGGTCTCTGAATTGCAATCATGATACTAGATTTTAGGCGTCCGCGCTGTCCGTAAGCAATCACTTCGTAAGAAGGACTGGTGCAGAATATGGCGTGAATGTATTCAAATATGTAAATACGTTAATAATGCGCGCGTTCTTGGATGTCGTGTCAATATCTCTAATGTACAACACGATGTTTTTAAAATTACTTATTTGATGGCAGCAATTCATCTGCATATTGTGGGTTTGCCAAAACTTTCCGATAATTGATTACTGCTCACTGCCGATTGTCTTTATGCGACATTTGGCGATTTCGGCCTCGCAGGTGACTACCTCGCGGTAGTCCGACTTTTGTGCTTCCAAGGCAACATTGACGGCGCGCTGGAGGTGGTGGCGGAGAGCAAGGACCCCGCCGCGGCCTTCCATCTCGGCCGGCAGCTTGAGGCCCAAGACAAAATCAAGGAAGCCGTAATGTACTACAGCCGCTCTAAGCGATACAGCCACGCAGTGCGGCTCGCGAAGAAGCACGGCATGGTGCGGGAGCTCATGAACCTCTCACTGCAGGTGAGGCGCAATCCCATGATCATTGTCGAACATGGTACAGGGCGGGCCTTATATAAGTGGTTTTAATAGAAGACTTTGTTAGAGAGGGATGAAAGTCGTTGTTTCTAATGAGTTCCGACGAGTTCGAAAACCCGTCGTCGAAGTTTTCATCAAAGTTTGCTATTAATATTTTTTACTGCATACGGTACTTTTACATTGACTGCATCTACAAAATAGCTTGACTTAGCTTTCTGTGTCCTCCTTTGTAAGCATTGTGAGCGTTTCTCATTTGTGTATTCGAGATCGATATTTATGTGCTACGAACTGCCGACTGAGCTTTGTTGCGCTGCGACTGCAATAGCGGATGCTTTCTAATCGATTGCATGTTCGTCTCTCGCGACAGAGCACGCCGCGCGTTATGATCGACACCGCCACCTATTTCGAGAAGCGAGGGGAGTACGGTAAAGCGGTACAGCTGTACCAGCGCGGCGGTCGACAGGCGCGCGCTTTGGATATTTGCTTCAAGGGACAACTGTTTGAGGAGCTGGAGCTCATCGCGGACGAGCTCAACACCGACTCGGACCCCTCCCTGCTTCAGGTATTAACCTCCATTCACCCCTCATGGATTCTCCAGTATATCCAATTGGTCATTTTTGCATAATGTAATTCCCTTTCTTTAAGTAATTTAGTAAATTGCCATTGCCATGGCCAGGTATCGCTTAATTTTCAATTTCGGACACTCTCTTTAGTTGTGTTGCTCTGTCCTGATGTTTTTATAACGATTTTACCAGTGGATGAATATCTTAGTGGACTTATCAGCCCCCCAAAACATCAACGTATGTTTCAGATATAGAAGATACACTAAAATAATGCAGACTGTCATATTGTTTAACCGCGTCAATGCGATCAGTACGTAGTTTAGAGCTTTAGAGTTTAGATGCTTGCTTGGTATCAAATTTGATTTGTGACTCTCATTGATAGCGTGACGTTTAAGAACTGATGTGTTGGAGCAGACGACAAGGTGTGACCGGAAATTAGATATCTTGGCACTGGTGCGTCCTGTTTCGCGCTTTATTGGTTTTTTACTTTCTTAGTGATTGGAAAATTGTTCTTTGATAGCAATACTTACGGTGGAATGGGTGCCAAATAGAGAAGTGATATTTAACAATGGACAATGAAGCGAAACCGATTTTCAATTTGAGTTGGTGGCTAAATTGAAACGTGGGGTTGTGCAATAGACT
>JAPMLY010003161.1:0-26623 GCA_026401115.1 Tetraselmis chui | reverse complement strand
CACCAACCTCAAAACCGACGCACACACCTACAGCACAAAACACACACACACTCCTCTCTCGCAAACAACCAAACACGGAGCCCTCCTCGCCCGCGCCGCGAAGGACGGCGCCGATTTCTCTTACCACAAAAAATACTCAACCCTCACAAATATCCAGTTCACACACAAACAAGAATTCATGTGGGGCGTCCACAACACCCGCCTACTTACTCACAACCCCACCCTGCGCTGCCCCCTATGTGGCCAATTCACTAGCAACGGCCACATGGCCGGTAACTGCCCCTCTATGTCTGGTCTAAGACAGGACCGACACAACAACGCTCTGCAACTCCTACTCTCCCTAATGGAACGCCACAACGGAGGACGCTGGGAAACCATCACCGCAGACTTCGGTAACAAACCCATAAAATCGTTTGCTTCCCCCACCCATGTCCACACTCCACTTGACTGCCACCCACCTCACCCCACCCACATGCCCACCCGACTTGTTGCTGCTGACGAAGGTCTCTCGCATGACTCCCTAACCTCATGCCCCGCCGTCCTCCCCCGTGAGATTCTCCCCCCCCTGCTTCATCCCCCTGCACACAAACCTGACTTCATCCGCATCCTCGAACCCCGATTCGTTGGTCACTCCAACGGTCGCCGACGTTACGCATCCATAAAAAAGATTCAGATAGGGGAATGGAAGTACTGCACAGACAACAACCTCTCCCACACAGCCGACCTCATACGATCCAAATACACACCCCTTGCAAACGCCATCAGAAGCCACTGGCCAGGCACAATGGTTGACATCCTCCCCATCGTCATGAGCCGTACAGGTACACCGCACTCCTCCACCATCACGAGTCTCACCTCCCTTCTCACCGCCCGCACCGACCCTCTTGATAAACTCGTCTCCAAAGCACACGTCGACACGTCTCGCATTCTTGCACAACTCCACACGCATACTGTCCAATGGCTGCATCACCTCCTACTCATATACCGCATCAAGTCCCGCACGACCTCCCGCCGCGCATCCGCACATTGCCCCCTCGCACGACCCTAAATGCACACAACCTTCGCCTCTACTTGCACACCTCCCCGGGGGGGAGTAAAACCCCCGACCCACATTGGAGAGGTTGGATTAGGTGGTTAACGGTCTAGCCCTGACTTGTAAGTTCCCTGTATGGCATAGTTGGGAGGGCCCAGAGACAGCAGCCGACGCATCCGGCTTTTGGTGAAAAACCGGCGCATACGGTACATGTTGTAAACAATTTCAATTTCAATTTCAATTTCTTGATTACAACAAATTTTGAATTGGACAAAAAATCCGTAGGTGTTACAAAAGGAAGGCATGCCACCGTCCACGTACCCATGTCCCTAGACGCGTTTACAGATACAGATAATCCTTGCCGATCACAACCGTGAACGTACATGTACTGACAGCGATATAAACATACAAGAACGACTGACAATGCTGATGTACAATAACATCTTACAAAAAAAAGCAGTGGAGGCCACCAAGCAAAAAGAAGAATAAAAGAGATGCGTGTCGTACAATAATGACATGCATGTGTTAAACCCCAAGTGTAAACTGCGACAGTGTATACATCATACGTACAATGTATATACTGTCTAGCACTTGAGACGGTATATACATTGTACGCCTTTTTGTGTACAGTGTATACTATTATAGTACATCATTATCAGTACATGTACGTCCACAGTTATCGGTTATCTGTGAGCGTTATTTGTGAATATGTATAGTGACCTAATGTAGGCAAGCGCTATACAAGCAGCAATCCTGCGGGCTACTGCGCACTCTGTCTGTAACCATCACACACAGCGGCTCGGCGCCCGCTCCAGCCGACTCACCCCTGCACTCACCCATGCTCCGATAAGAGGTTACGGGCCCTCATACGTGAGTTCAAATCCTCACACACGCAACCAGCGCAATGAAAACGCAGGTAGAAAAAAAAAACTGAAACACGCGTTTCAGGCATGTCTGATCGGAAGAAGCCGCCGCCGGCGGCGCCCATCACAAGGAGCAGCGGTCGACCGACCCACCCGGAAGCCTCTGGATCAACTCCCGGTAAAGAACCTGTCGCTCCCCCCACTACTATGGACTCTACACTGGCTAGCATACGCTCTGAGACAGTAGAGCTAATAGATATAGCTATAGAACGGTCCCGAGCGACCACACACGAGTTTATTTTGGCACAGTTTCAGCAGCTCGGTGCCACCCTAGGGCCGCATCGCGGGCAGCCACCGCCGCCGACACCGGCCAACGATGGCACACAAACTCGAGACGACCGTAATACTACCCCTGTTTACGATGCTCGCCCTTATCTATTCGACGACGCAGCGCCGTCCCGACCCAGCCAGTTTGACGACATCAACCTTAGTCGATCTCTGCGTACACAAGGACCCACTTTCACGGCTGACAGCCAATTTCAGGACTTCCGTAGAGAACACATTAATTTCCTGCGAGCAGTTGACCCTGCCTTTCCTGAGTTGCTTGAGGGGGCACCCCCTCCTGACGCTGCTGCTAACACAACCTATATCGCAATTTTCAGCATAAAATGTTCGGCTACCTTTGTGTCGTTATGAAACATCCCACTGCGGCTATGGCCCTGTCCAACTTTCAGCGTGATCCCTCTATTTCGACACGAGTGTCGCCAGGCTGAGACGCCTGGCGTGCGCTCATTGATTTATTTGATCAGAGGGGGATTGGCCGAGCAGTTTGCTTGCTTACAAAATTAATGGAACCTCAAGGAGACAGAGAAAATATCGACGCTTACTTACAACGCATGCTACGATGTTACCAAGACATTAATGAAGATGAACAAATGGTTAATGAAAAGCTCTTGGTTGCCGCCACTCTTCATAACCTTAACAGCAAGCTCTCTAGCGCCCGTGCAAGCATTATTGCTGCCCTAGACGCTAGACAAGATGGTCAAGCAGCAACATCGGTGCCGTTTACCCAACTATGTACAATGCTCATCCAACATCACTCCCACACCTCATTCCCTGGCCACCAACCGGCCACGACACGCCATGGATTGTATGACCCTCGGGCATTTAACTCCGCTGTTGAGGCCGCGGTTGAGGAAGCATTAGCTGCGCGCGCAGACAGCTCTGCGCCCAAGAGGGAGTCTCCCCCTTGCCGCCATTGCTTTGAGGCGGGCATTTCTTTGACATACCGGTTTTATTGGCACCAAGACTGCCCTCTTCCCCTGCAGCCACATCAACGACAACAACCATATGTTGCCCACCCTTCCGCCCCGCGCGGCCGCGGCCGCGGACCTCGCGGCCGAGGGGGTCGTTGGGGTCGTGGAGGACGTGGGTTCTCCGCCCGTGACAGCTCTCATGCTCCCCCTTCGGTCTCACACACCAACATGCCAGTTCCAACCGGCGACCTCGCTTCCGCTGAATCTGCCCTCATGTCCTTCTTTGAATTAGATGGGGCGCCATCCATCAACATGGCTGCCGGTTTTCGTGTTACATGGGGGACACCAACCGACCCAACCGAACAAAACGTTGTCGACCTCCCTAGCAAGCGAGCGACTTCCGATACCAGCCTTTACACTATGAACCATCCAGTACATGGTATATGCATCATTCTAGTGTACGTGGATGACCTTCTCATCGTCTCAGATTCACTCGCGAGGGGATCACATCCGCGAAGCGGGCCATCGGAGAACAATTCCGCATGACTGACTTTGGTGAGGCTAACTTTATTCTCGGAATGGACATTGTCAGGAACCGGGAGGCTGGCACCATCAGCCTTTCCCAAGAACAATATACCAAGGAAATCCTATAGAAAAGTACGGCATGTTGGACAGCACACCCTCCAAGATACCCATGGCTCCCACGCACTACCGAGACGGAGAGGTCGCATCCGACCAAGACAAAGAGGCCTTATTATAGGAAATCAGTGCCCGTACACGTATTCCTACATATTGATGTGCGCACTAGATATATTCATATAGGCGGCACCGTGCGTTCTCCCATTAACTTCTCATATTCCCTCAACGTCCTGTAACTATCGCTACGAGCCATCCCGCGAGCGCGCCAACAGGCATCGCGAGGGGGCTGCGGCCCCCTCCTCGACCGTGCTCCGATAATAGTTTATGGGCCCTCATAGCCTTACGGACACTCACACGCCTCCGCTACGCACACGTCAAGTGCCTATAGCGCTAGCGGTATATACTGGCTTAAGTACTGCAAACACAATGGCCGGCAACTCGCCGCCACCGCCGCCATCGCGGGACAACACCACCCGAGCGACCACCCGTCAGCACTCACAAGCGAACATCATCCGAGAACACTAGCGACTTCCAAGACGTCGCTCACAAGTGGAGAATCACACGCACACACGGAGGTGGCTAACTCGCACGAGTCACTTCTAGCACATCGGCCGGCATCGCATCGCCGGCGCCGCCTAGCACCAAGGGGACTAGCCGCTAAGCCGCCCCCACATCAAACTAGCCACAAGTCCGACGCCGTTCATCAACGGCCACCTCTTCAGAATCAGCGGCCACAGAGAAGTCCCTCGACACAGAAGCAACGGCCACACAGAAGTCGCTTGCCATAGAAGGAGCGGTCACGCACCGGGCGATGACCTATGATCATAAATCTAACGGACAAACCTCTAAGCCTGCATATATGTACGGTCAATGATCTAGAGGGGCTATTATAGGAAATCAGTGCCCGTACACGTATTCCTACATATTGATGTGCGCACTAGATATATTCATATAGGCGGCACCGTGCGTTCTCCCATTAACTTCTCATATTCCCTCAACGTCCTGTAACTATCGCTATGAGCCATCCCGCGCACGCGCCAACAGGCATCGCGAGGGGGCTGCGGCCCCCTCCTCGACCATGCTCCGATAATAGGCCTTGTCACCACCGGAACACGAGACTTTTTGTGCCATCCTCGGGTCAGTGAACTTCCTTTGCATGTGCTCAAGACCGGACATTGCATTTGCGGTGAGCGTCATCAACAGACGTCAAACCGCTCCCACGTAACTGCACATGAAGCAGCTGAAACGACTGCTCCGCTACCTCAACGGAACAAGGCCAATGGGAATCACTTACGGACGGCCATCTCAGGATAATGCGAACGACATCAAAGTATTCTCGGACTCCGACGGGGCAGCAGACACGACTACGAGACGATCGCAATCAAGAGAAGTGGTTATGATCAATAGTGGGGCGGTTAGCTGGACTTCCAAGCAACAAGAAGTAGTTGCTCTCTCCACCACGGAAGCGGAGTATGTGGCAGTGAGCCGGGCCGGTCAAAGTGCAGTGCACTTCCGGCAACTCATGCACGATGTCCACCAACGGCAGCGCGGCCCCACGACAGTCTACGAAGACAACGAGGGAGCCGTAAAACTCGCCAACAATCCTATGGCTTCGAACAGAACGAAGCACATTGACATCAAGCACCACTACATTTGCGAACTCGTGGATGCAAAGATTGTCGCAGTTGTGTCGGTCGGCACGACAGACATGTTGGCGGATGGATTGACGAAAGCACTACCGGAGCCGAAACACACCATGATCTTCAAGCGCTGCATGGGGGCGAAGTCAAGTCGAGAGTAGTTGTTTACATTACTTGCTAATGATCTAGAGGGGCATTATAGTACATCATTATCAGTACATGTGCGTCCACAATTATCGGTTATCTGTGTGCGTTATTTGTGAATATGTATAGTGACCTAATGTAGGCAAGCGCTATACAAGCAACAGTCCTGCGGGCTACTGCACACTCTGTCTGTAACCATCACACACAGCGGCTCGGCGCCTGCTCCAGCCGACTCACCCCTGCACTCACCCATGCTCCGATAAGATATACAATGTCTCGCAATATTTTAGACAGTGTATATACTGTCTGGGACTTGAGACGGTGTATACCATGTACGTCAAAATAACGGACAGTGTATAGCGATATACTGTACACACCGCTACCCCTCTGCCACGTACAATATGGAAACTTGCTGAATGCGAGGCAAAACCCCGTTTTATCGGAGCTTTTTCCCCGTGCGCGGGAGCGCCGCACAAATCTGCAGGATCTGCCTCCGTCATTTTCATTATCGCTAAGCTTTATAGCGCTAAATTGCTATTATTTGTTCGCCACCGCCCATCGCTGCTGCGCAGAGCCACCGACCGCTGATGCTGTCGCCATTTCGCAGTATCACCGCTCCGATCAGCGCACGTACGCACGACCGACAGCCACCACGGGCGCGGGGCGGACAGTTTGAATTGAAAATATGTACCGGCGGATAGGTTATCGTGCCGCCGACACAGCATGAGTGGCGCGTCAGAGTCGGCGGGAGGCTCGGAGGGCGGCGAGGTGGGCCGTAGCGCCCAAGCGGCGGGCAGCGGGAATAATACAGGTGTGGGCACCGACGCCGACCCCGTCGCCACCCTGCGAGGCAAATACATATACAGACAGAGGGGCAGACGGGTAGAGAGAAACATACGTACATACATATAGAGAGAGGGAGAGAGCGAGTGCGACACACATACACATAAAAAGAGAGGGAGAGAGAGAGAGAGAGCGAGACTAACAGACACGCATGAATACTACCCAAAATGAAAGACACAACACATACAAAGTGTACACATGCACACAATTGCGCGCAAATACAGGAACGACGACATATATCAAATGAGGCACACACGGACACGGACACACACACACACACACACACAGGCACACACACATAGGCAAACTCTCACTTACTCACACACATAGGCAAACTCTCACTCACTCACACACACACACACACACACACACACACACACACACACACACACACATGGGCACAAGCATGTACACACATATACACACATACACACACACACACATACACACACACACGCAAACACACACACACACACGCACACACACACACACACACATACACACACATACACACACACACATACACACACGCACATGGGCACAAGCATGTACACACATACGAGATCTAGAGAGGGATACACAAACACAAACCCTGGGAGCAAGACACGCTCACATACATACAAGCGTACGCACAAGAACAGAAAGTGAGAGGGAAAGAGAGAGATAAACTGATTGACACGCATAAATACTTCACACAATGACAGACACATCACATACACGTGTACACACACAAACAATTGCGCGCACATACGGACACGCAGATATTTATAAAATGAGACACACACGCACACGGACACAGACACACACACACACACACACACACACACACACATAGGCAAACTCTAACATTATCTGATGCGAAACGCGATGGAATCCAAATCTCAAACAAAACACACACACACATACACACACACACACACACACACACACACACACACGCACACACACACACACAGTCCCTGAGAATTGGAAGAATCGGCAAATTGGATGACATTCTCTAACACACGCAAACGTCAACGTAGGGAGTGAGATAGGGGGAGGGAGGGGAAGGAGGGGAGGGAGAGTGAGAGAGTGTGTGTGTATGTGTGTGTATGTATGTATGTGAGAGTGAGGGATAGAGAGATAGATATCCCTTGTTATCTTGCATTCGTAATGACCATAGGATATCTAAAAGTATGGCCGGACAAATGAGGTTGAAAAACTCAAGCCGATTAAGCACTAATAAGTGCATCATAAGATAGAGACGGCGTAACCTTGTGTGTGCCAATGTTGGCGCAATAATGTTGTGGTGTGCATGTTTGTACGCATGGGCGGTGTCGTCATGGGGACATAGCTTTAAAATGTTTTGCTATGCTGTCAGCCTCTCCTTTCGTGGGGTGCAAATACCGCAACGTAGGCTGGTAACTGTCTTTGTCATGACGTGGTCATCACGCACTCGTTTACCATTGCTGCCAATATTTGTGTCATGGCCGAGAAGGCGGCTCTCACATCCATTGTTGGGGCTTCAGTTCAAAGTTCGGGAATGAACATCATCGAATCGACCTAAATACAGACGCGGTCAACTTCCGATGTGGCAGCACGTCTACCTATTATAGAAGTTTCAATTGGGTAGGATAACAACAAGAGGGTAGTCTTTTGGTACGGCATCTATCTAATCAGTGAAAAGCAAGATCACAAGCCTTTTGTTGTTACTACGGAGCGAATGACAGCGGTATACAGTGCGTGGCAGGTGAAAGCAGCGATGGGGAACGCAAGGTTTTTGAGAGTGTGGGAGCGAGTGGAGGCCTCCACGGCAGAGATAGCGATAAGGTAGGCGGCGAGGGCGAGGGCGATGACGAGGGTGTAGCATGGGATGGGGCAGCGGAAGGGTGGGGTGGGCGGATGGCATCGAGGAGCGCAGCCGGAGGACGGACCCGCCCGTGACGCCGTACCATAGCCACGACGCGGAGCCAAAGTAGGCAACCAGGCCATTGAAAGAGGAGCCTGGCATGGCAAGCAAGGCGAGCACAGCGGTGGCATGTGCAAGCAGCGCCCAAATGGGCGTGCGATTGGCTTTGCTCAACGTGCCGAGAGGGGTGGGCAGCTCACCCGATCTGGCATCGGATTAGAACAGACGGCCACCCGTCGTGAGGGAGACGTTCATGGAGCTGAGCACGGAGGCGGAGACAAGCATGCCGGCGACGGTCATGCCCGAGGTGCCCAGCGTGACGTGCACGACGTTGAGCGCGACGGTGGAGGAGGCGGCGATGGCGGCGCTGGGGAGTACCGCGTCGTAGCAAATACAGATGATGATATAGAGGGTGGCGCAGGTGGAGACGGAGACCATGACGCTGCGGCTAAAGGCGGGGTGGATGTAGTCGCGGTCACCCTTTGCTCTGGGCATCATCGGCGCCAGCTCCGCGTGAACCTGCCCAGGTAAGCCCCCTGAAGGTTTGAAGCCCGTATATGGAGAAGGAAAAGGAAGAGGGGGGGAGAGGGGGGGAGAGGCGAGGGTGAAAGGGGAGCAACATACCAACGAAGAGGTAAACGCAAGGACACCAGCGAAAAGCCAAATGAGCAGCGACAGGCCGGTGCCGCCAGCGTGCTGCATCATCTAACCAGGCGAAGCGAAGATTCTACTGCTCAACTGTGCAGGGTGGCAACATGGGGTGGCCATGAAAAATCGAAATAAATGAGAGTGTAATGAATAAAATTATCTTTAAGAATATTATTGAAACAAACACGCACAAAAGCAATGTCTTCCTCTCTAGATTTTGTGTGCGTGCGCGCGCGCGCGCGCGTGTGTGTGTGTGTGTGTGTATGTGTGTGTGTGTGTGTGTGTGTGTGTGTGTGTGTCTGTGTGTGTGTGTGTGTGTGTGTGTGTGTGTGTGTGTGTGTGTCTGTGTGTGTCTGTGTGTGTGTGTGTCTGTGTCAGTGTGTGTCTCATTTTATAAATATCTTCGTGCAGGGTGGCAACATGGGGTGGTCATGAAAAATCGAAATAAATGAGAGTGTAATGAATAAAATTATCTTTAAAAATCTTATTGAAACAAACACGCACAAAAGCAATGTCTTCCTCTCTAGATTTTGTGTGCGTGCGCGCGCGCGCGCGCGCGTGTGTGTGTGTGTGTGTGTGTGTGTGTGTGTGTGTGTGTGTGTGTGTGTGTGTCCGTGTGTGTGTGTGTGTGTCCGTGTCCGTGTGTGCCTCATTTGATATATGTCGTCGTTCCTGTATTTGCGCGCAATTGTGTGCATGTGTACACTTTGTATGTGTTGTGTCTTTCATTTTGTGTAGTATTCATGCGTGTCTGTTAGTCTCGCTCTCTCTCTCTCTCCCTCTCTTTTTATGTGTATGTGTGTCGCACCCGCTCTCTCCCTCTCTCTATATGTATGTACGTATGTTTCTCTCTACCCGTCTGCCCCTTTGTCTTTATATATGTATTTGCCTCGCAGGGTGGCGACGGGGTCGGCGTCGGTGCCCACACCCGTATTATTCCCGCTGCCCGCCGCTTGGGCGCTACGGCCCACCTCGCCGCCCTCCGAGCCTCCCGCCGACTCTGACGCGCCACTCATGCCGTGTCGGCGGCACGATAACCTATCCGCCGGTACATATTTTTAATTCAAACTGCCCGCCCCGCGCCCGTGGTGGCTGTCGGTCGTGCGTACGTGCGCTGATCGGAGCGGTGATACTGCGAAATGGCGACAGCATCAGCGGTCGGTGGCTCTGCGCAGCAGCGATGGGCGGTGGCGAACAAATAATAGCAATTTAGCGCTATAAAGCTTAGCGATAATGAAAATGACGGAGGCAGATCCTGCAGATTTGTGCGGCGCTCCCGCGCACGGGGAAAAACCTCCGATAAAACGGGGTTTTGCCTCGCATTCAGCAAGTTTCCATATTGTACGTGGCAGAGGGGTAGCGCGGTGTGTACAGTGTATACACTGTCCGTTATTTTGTCGTACAGTGTATACACCGTCTCAAGTCCTAGACAGTACGGGTACATAGACTGTCTGAAATATTGCGAGACAGTGTATACACTGTACACGAAAAGGCGTACAGTGTACATACCGTTTCAAGTGCTAGACAGTATATACATTGTACGTATGATACACTTGGGGTTTAACACATGCATCACCATCACGGAACGTGTCGTCCATACAACAAGTGATGAAGGCTGCAAGCCGGTGTGGCTCAATCAGTTGTTACAGCATAGTTGCAAAGACCCAGCGAAACGACTGGAATCTCGTCGAGACCACGGGATCTTCTCCCCGTTCAGGAGCGGCGAGGTGGCAGCCCAGTTGACTTATCGCACGCACGGCGAGAGGTATGTATGATGTGAAAAAACAACAAAACCAGTACCGTACTATCAGCACTGCTGTATATACAGTAACTGGCGGGCGGAGCTTTCTTGCCTGCGACTGACATGTCACTACAACACCAGGAAGTGATGGCCAACAGCGGCAGCGATGTTGATGACGACCTGCCTCGAAGTTTCTTCTGTCCAATTCTTGGTGAAGTCTTCACCGACCCCGTTATTGCGCCGGACGGCTACACCTACGAGCGGTCAGCGATCTTGGAGTGGATTGGCAGTTCCGGCACCAACCCCTTCACAAGGGAACCGCTGGGTGTGGACGATCTGTGTCCGAACATCGCTCTGCGGGACACTATATCGGAGTGGGAGGCAGCGCTGGCGAGAAGGGCGGCGGCGGTGCTAAATAATGGCCCAAGTCGTGTGCCCTGGGAGGACTTGGAATTTTCCTCGTCCGGTAGTGATGGGCCGCGGCAGAGGATTGTAGGCGTGGGGGGGTTTAAGCAGGTTCACCGCGCCTCGTTCGCAGGTCGTGACGTGGCCGTCTCCAGTTGCAGAAACGGCGAGTCTGTGGAGGTCGAGGTGGGTGTGATGCATCGCTTGGGGTGTCACCCACATATCGTTCGTGTTTACGGGCTGGCGTCAGACCCGGAAGGTGTGCATCATCTGGTGACAACGTTCGCGGGGTATGGATCGCTGGACAACGTGTTGGCGGAGCTCATGGAAGAAGACGGTGTCCCTAGTCCCAAGCCGTTGGTGCTGCTGGCGATTGCGCAGCAGGTTTGCGAGGCTATGCAAGCATTAGCCTTCGCCGGTGTCGTGCACCGGGACCTTGCAACGAGGAACGTCCTTGTGCTTAGGCAACTGAGCCCCTCGGAGCCAGAGAGCGTCAGCGTCCAAGTATTTCAGCTGCCTCTTTTATTTGAAACTACAGAGCATGCGGCTCAAATACTTATCTGGGGTTTTGTTGGATCGATCATCTCCATCTCAGTTGATACTTTTCTCATATTCCGGTTTCGTTTCGATATGAGCCGCCGTCGGTTCCCCCCCCCCCCAATCCGTCCCATTAATGTTCAACACCCTGGTCGATGATTCCAATACGTCGCTAATTTGATGCGTTTCCTAAGGCATCATGTATGTCCGCATTTCATGTTCCGCTGCATGAGTTTTCCATCAGTCGATGCTAAAACAACACCACATACAGGCCCGCGCAAGCATTTCATTCTGTGATGAGGTTACGCCGCCACTAAACAAGGGGGGGCGAGCATGTCATTACTTTGATTATTGCTTACATTATAATTGACTGTTTTAGTGATTTACGCTCAGCCTCTTATATGCATCACCACCTCAGATATGCGACTTCGGACTCTCCAAGCCGGAGTATTACCTGCGCTCCCAGCAAGGCGCCGCCGTAGACTGCCTCCCTATCCGTTACATGGCGCCGGAGGCGATCGAGCGCAACCGTTGGTCAGAGAAGAGCGACGTCTGGGCGTTTGGGGTTCTCATGTGGGAGGTGGCCACCATGTGTGCCATCCCATACAAGTCGAACGGGATATATGAAACGGACCAAGGTGTTCAGGCGGGCGTGTGCGGTGGCCGTCTCCGCCTTCCCCAGCCGCCAGGCTGTGGCGATGAGCTGTTTCGAGTGATGTGCAAGTGTTGGGAGCAGCAGGCTAGGAACCGGCCCTCGTTCCGGGAGCTACGTTTGCTGTTGCAGGAAGTCGTGGTCAGCATCCATACAAGCGCGGCTGTGGCGCAAAGCGCGCGCCCTGTCGAAGCTCGTCATGTTGATCAAACGATTCAAGGCAGCTTAGGTTCGGCGGGATCCCTAGATGAAATATGCCGTGCGTCATCTTTGATACATGTGCAAGAGGCAATGAGAGCCCACGTAAACTCAGTGGAGTTGCAAGAAATGGCTTGCGATAAAATCATGAGCCTCACAACAACAGGTGCGATTAAAGCAGAGGCGGTGCGGTTGGGAGTGTTGGCGGATGTGCAGGCGGCGATGCGCGCTCACAGAGGCGTCGCGGGTGTGCAAGAAGGAGCAAGCTCGGCCATCCAGAACATAGCCTTCAATGACGGTGGCGGGGTCGAGGCGGTGCGGTTGGGAGTGTTGGCGGATGTGCAGGCGGCAATGCGCGCTCACAGAGGCGTCGTGGGTGTGCAGGAAAGATCATGCGGGGCCATCACGAACATAGCCCAGAACAATGACGGTGGCAGGGTCGAGGCGGTGCGGTTGGGAGTGTTGGCGGATGTTGTTGTGGGACCACTCGCCCTCTAGCAGGACGAGCGGCATCTGGGGCCCATTTTCTGGATCGTTTCCTAGTGGAAGGAATATTGGAGTGGATGATTGGAAAGGGGGTTGTTCTTACAATCTACCGATAAACGGTAACCCGAGTGACTCCCTGGCAAATGTGCCGGTCGCTAAATTTATAGGCGTCCGGTCGAAGGTACCAGAAAGCCACCAATTCCAATTTGGTGTGCTGTGCTGCTTCTAATCTAAACTACTAAATATTACTATAGACTATTATATTCCCGCAGCACAGCGTCACTATAGAAGTCTCTAGAGACTTCACCTCTAGCTAATTCTAGAACCGGTGCGGGTATAATTATTCATCATCCCACGCTTCCGGTACTGGTACTAAATATTCTATTTGTACAAAAATTCTAATATGACGAGATCGCTCCTTTCGTCGCTATGCTCGTCATACGACCCTTTATCGCTATGTACAATTCCAAACATTAAAAATTTCTAATGTAAATTTCTAATGTAAATTTCTAATGTAAATTTCCAAACATTATCATAGTCCTGTATCTAAAGATACGTAGCTGCTAGTTAGAGGAAATACCGCTATTAATGACAAGTATCAGCAGATATTACTCGCTAATACTGTAATCTTCCAGCGTCATCGTCGTAGACTATGACACTCTCGCCTCCTTAAGCAACAACGTCCTCGTTGTTGGTGTGGTCAGCAGACAACACATCCAGCAGTAGATCAGGACCAGGAAGGGTCGGAAAAAATAATATACAGGTTGAAGCTCGCAACCTTAGCAATGCTCCGGGGCGTAGTCGGTAGGTCGAAGAAGAGTCTCGACGTAAAATCCCGTTAGTCGACTCCCATCGCACCCGGTAGTCGCTTCTTTCTTAGCCATCCGTAGCATATAACCGCCTCGCGTTGCTCAGCAGCTCGACTGTGACGATAACTGCGTAAGCAGCGCCCTCTCAGGAAAGCAGGCAGTCGTTGCAGCGTAGCGGTAGTCCACAGGTTTTCAGGTCGTCCAGCATCGCTGAAACAGCAAACATATCGCAGGTCGCTGCAGCGGTTTTGGTCGCCAGTCCTTTGAGACTTGCTTACAGGTAGCCATAAGAAATATCGCGTGCTTCAATAAAAATGTCATTCAGTACTGTAGCAGTCCTTCAGGCGTAGATACTTGCGCTCTTCTACTCGTATGGCAGGACTCGATAAAAATCTGGCTGTACGAATAGAAAAAATTATCCGGGAAATAAACTTTTCAGTAGCACGCTCCTCACGAAGATACGGGCCATCGATAGGTCCGATATTCCACTCGAAGCTTGCGGTAGGCCAACAGCAAAAATACTGCCGCATCGCTAACTCCCTCCTTGAAATTGTCGAAAGTATCAGCGTAGCGTAGACCATCCCGTATTTGTTGCTCCCATAAAAGTCACTCCACTTGTCACGCGCTTGCATCTTCACCTTGATAAATCCCTCAATCCTCAATTGCTCTCGCCGTGTCGAAGAAAAACGCTGTGCGAATATAGCATCGCGTCTCTAAAACACAAGTCGCTAAGCACATGTGCTGTCGGCTTGTAGTCAGCGTCCTCGAGCTAAAATATAATCTGTCGCTCGCTTCAATTGCTGGCTGCTCGCCGGTGGTCAATCGGGCAAAAAGGGCTCCGCGAAAAGTGTCAAGCTAGAATCCAATCGCTAGTCGCGGTACGGTATAGTCCCGAAACGCGTCGTCGCAAAAGAGAATAAAACCCAGCAAAACTTCTCGCGTGTAGTCCTCTCGCAGTCTCGTCCCATAGCGAAACACTGTACTCGCTATCAAAGAGCCATGCGGTATCGTCTCCACCTCCAAGACAGGATACGGTATCGCCATCGCTAGTCGGGATCCACAGGAAAATCACCACAGGTACTGTAGACGAAATATAATACAGGTGTAGCTGCTCCACAGGAATCAGCAGCCACAAATGGTCTTCTCGCGGAAACAGGAAAAACTCGGTCGATACTCGTACATATCACAACCCGTCATTTGAAATTAACGGAAAGTCAAAATAATACGAGTAAACTCCACCAGAATCAGGAAAAGTAGCAGTCGTTTCGCTGCGCCTCATCGGATGAAAATCAATCGCATCGCAGAACGTCCGGAAAAATAGCCTCGTCTGTGCGAACCGTAGCGACTGAAACTGTCGTCGCCAAAAACAGCACATGTTGGCGCATCTCCCATCAGGTCAAGCTATGCGAGTCTCTTTGCGCTATGCTTGTCGTCCGCTATGTCCTCTTGTCGTGTAGAGAATCCTGTCGAGTCTTCTGCTCCCTTTCGTCTCGTCTCGGTGACTTAGCAGGTCAACATGGTGCTCCACAGTCCCAATCCACAATCTCATCGCGAACAGGTACTTGTAAATCGCATCACTACTGCCAGGTCGCCATTCTTCGGTCACATCTGAATTTAGCATGTCTCCTCGCTGAAGCCAGATTCGAAATATTCCACGCTAAACTGGAAATACTCCGGTAACGCCCATAATCAGCTAGGTCCAGCATATGTCCAGGTGTGTCCGTCTGTTCTCAAATTCTCGTTCCAGTCTCTGTTCAGAGGTTCTGGTCTATTCTGGGTGTAACACGTCCAACAGGTGTTCGCGTCACGTTCCATCTGTTCTGTTCTACTGTTCTGTTCCGTTCTGTTCTGGGTGTAACGCGTCCAGCAGGTGTTCGCGTCACGTTCTGTTCTGTTCTACTGTTCTGTTCTGGGTGTAACACGTCCAGCAGGTGTACGCGTCACGTTCTGTCACAGTCCGATCCAAAATCTGCCGTCCAGGTCACGGTACTGCTGCGTCCAGGTGACCAAAATGTCCACTTGTCGGCCGTAGTCAGCTCCAAGGTTGTCCAACTGATCGCAGCTGCATGTCACGCTAGCGATACAGGTACGGGTACTCTCGAAGTTGATTCGTAGCCTCTCAAAGTTCGGGTACTGATGCAACGGTAAAAGCTCCACTCCGCAAAAAGGGTAAAGGTACACGGCAGAATATAGCGATAAAATCGCAGAATACCGTATATCACTCCTCGTCGCCCAAATTTGAAAATGACAGCAAATCGTCGCACGAACTCGATCTCGTTAACTCCAGGAAACCAAATAAATCGCAGATCCTCCGTTAACAGGTCGGTAGAAAATTCATCGGTACAATAATTGCACAAATGAATCTCGGATGAACCGTAGAACCGGATAGAAAACGTCGCCACGTACCACCGCAAAGACTTCTGCTCATAGGTCTCCCGCCCATACAGGAAACAAACTCGCCAATAAAAACAACTCCAACCGTAGTGCAGTCCTCGACGTACACTCGCTAATCGTTGTCGCATCCGCCAGTCTTGCTCGCACCAGTGGTTCGTCAAGCACGTCCAATCCCGTGGCATTCTCGCCTCGGAACAGGGCCGCTGAACGTACTAGACTCGGCGTCTTCTCGGTCCTTCTCAAAGTCTTGCGTCGCGCTCTCGCGCACGCTCTAGCAGGCCTCGCCAGCGTAGCTCGCTCGACTCGGCTCGCCAATCTCTTCTCCCTCATGGTACAGATGTCTTCCGCCGCTTTCGCATCCCGCAATTATTCCGAATTTCCGGCGTACGGGTCACGGCGTACAGGTACTGCACCACTCGGTCATCTCATAATATCGGTACGTAGAACCCACATTCGCTTACTCGTAGTGTAGCGATAATGTCTGTCGCACTCCGTAGTTCGCGAAGTTTCGCGTACCGAAATCTTCAATTCTTCAGGTTCTTGTTCTCACCAACGGTCCTTCGCTGGTTCTCTTCTGAAAGAAATCACGCGCGGACAGAAAAACGGGGTCACTCAGGATTTTCTTCTGACGTCTCCCTGTCATTAATGCGTAGAAGCCTTCCAGATCTTCATTCTTCTCTCGAACTGTTGCGTACGAGTATACTCCGCCAAAAATGACCAAAATACACTCGCGGCACAGATATGCCGGTATCTGCCAGCCCGTTTCAACAACGTTGTTGTCTTCAGTCTCTTCTTCAATCTGTTCTGTCTTCAGTCCGAAATCTCAGTGGCGCAACCAGTACAGCATCTCTTGGCCCATACTGGTCTTCTCTCGACGTAGCGTTCGCTCAGCTTCGAAGGCATCTCGCTGCAGGAATGAGCATCTCGTTGCACGCATCTCGCAAAACAATCGACTTGAAGTAACCAGAAGTCGTACACGTCGGCGTCTCATCAAATCTCCGTTGTGTCGCTTCAAATGGTACTAGCTCCTAGTCGCAAAATCTGGCGAAATCTCTTCGACGCGGTTCCTCGATACAGAAACTCACCCGCCAGGAATAAAACGTGCGATACTCGTATTCACGATACGCGGAGGCATTCGGCAAGGAATCAAAATCGGCCGGTTTCACATACGCACGCTGTGTTACATACGGTATCACAGTGTACTAGCCGGTCGACTATCGCTAGCCGGAAAACCTTCATCTCCCGCGTAAAGCTCCTTTAGCGTCTTCTCGACTCGCTGGTTCTACTGGTCCGTAGTCGCTAGATCACGGGTTCTTGCACGAAGTCCTTCTCGTGCGCCAGCTCGTCAAAAGCCTCTTAAAATAGCTTGAACGGTGGCCTCATCTCCTCCTCGGTAGAATCTTGGCCGCGCTCCATCGTCTCGCCAATCGGACTCGACTCCTTCAACCAAAGCCGGTATACGTCCGCGGTCGGCGTCCCTTCCGTCGAACCTTCGGTGTCCTTAGGTGCCGTCTTGTTCTTCTCCGCCTCTCCGACCATCCCTCTCGTCGCTACCACTAGTGGCTCCGAAACCAAGTGTTGTGGGACCACTCGCCCTCTAGCAGGACGAGCGGCATCTGGGGCCCATTTTCTGGATCGTTTCCTAGTGGAAGGAATATTAGAGTGGATGATTGGAAAGGGGGTTGTTCTTACAATCTACCGATAAACGGTAACCCGAGTGACTCCCTGGCAAATGTGCCGGTCGCTAAATTTATAGGCGTCCGGTCGAAGGTACCAGAAAGCCACCAATTCCAATTTGGTGTGCTGTGCTGCTTCTAATCTAAACTACTAAATATTACTATAGACTATTATATTCCCGCAGCACAGCGTCACTATAGAAGTCTCTAGAGACTTCACCTCTAGCTAATTCTAGAACCGGTGCGGGTATAATTATTCATCATCCCACGCTTCCGGTACTGGTACTAAATATTCTATTTGTACAAAAATTCTAATATGACGAGATCGCTCCTTTCGTCGCTATGCTCGTCATACGACCCTTTATCGCTATGTACAATTCCAAACATTATCATAGTCCTGTATCTAAAGATACGTAGCTGCTAGTTAGAGGAAATACCGCTATTAATGACAAGTATCAGCAGATATTACTCGCTAATACTGTAATCTTCCAGCGTCATCGTCGTAGACTATGACACTATGCCCTCTAGCAGGACGAGCGTATAGCGGCATCTGGGGCCCATTTTCTGGATCGTTTCCTAGTGGAAGGAATATTAGAGTGGATGATTGGAAAGGGGGTTGTTCTTACAATCTACCGACAAACGGTAACCCGAGTGACTCCCTGGCAAATGTGCCGGTCGCTAAATTTATAGGCGTCCGGTCGAAGGTACCAGAAAGCCACCAATTCCAATTTGGTGTGCTGTGCTGCTTCTAATCTAAACTACTAAATATTACTATAGACTATTATATTCCCGCAGCACAGCGTCACTATAGAAGTCTCTAGAGACTTCACCTCTAGCTAATTCTAGAACCGGTGCGGGTATAATTATTCATCATCCCACGCTTCCGGTACTGGTACTAAATATTCTATTTGTACAAAAATTCTAATATGACGAGATCGCTCCTTTCGTCGCTATGCTCGTCATACGACCCTTTATCGCTATGTACAATTCCAAACATTATCATAGTCCTGTATCTAAAGATACGTAGCTGCTAGTTAGAGGAAATACCGCTATTAATGACAAGTATCAGCAGATATTACTCGCTAATACTGTAATCTTCCAGCGTCATCGTCGTAGACTATGACACTCTCGCCTCCTTAAGCAACAACGTCCTCGTTGTTGGTGTGGTCAGCAGACAACACATCCAGCAGTAGATCAGGACCAGGAAGGGTCGGAAAAAATAATATACAGGTTGAAGCTCGCAACCTTAGCAATGCTCCGGGGCGTAGTCGGTAGGTCGAAGAAGAGTCTCGACGTAAAATCCCGTTAGTCGACTCCCATCGCACCCGGTAGTCGCTTCTTTCTTAGCCATCCGTAGCATATAACCGCCTCGCGTTGCTCAGCAGCTCGACTGTGACGATAACTGCGTAAGCAGCGCCCTCTCAGGAAAGCAGGCAGTCGTTGCAGCGTAGCGGTAGTCCACAGGTTTTCAGGTCGTCCAGCATCGCTGAAACAGCAAACATATCGCAGCTCGCTGCAGCGGTTTTGGTCGCCAGTCCTTTGAGACTTGCTTACAGGTAGCCATAAGAAATATCGCGTGCTTCAATAAAAATGTCATTCAGTACTGTAGCAGTCCTTCAGGCGTAGATACTTGCGCTCTTCTACTCGTATGGCAGGACTCGATAAAAATCTGGCTGTACGAATAGAAAAAATTATCCGGGAAATAAACTTTTCAGTAGCACGCTCCTCACGAAGATACGGGCCATCGATAGGTCCGATATTCCACTCGAAGCTTGCGGTAGGCCAACAGCAAAAATACTGCCGCATCGCTAACTCCCTCCTTGAAATTGTCGAAAGTATCAGCGTAGCGTAGACCATCCCGTATTTGTTGCTCCCATAAAAGTCACTCCACTTGTCACGCGCTTGCATCTTCACCTTGATAAATCCCTCAATCCTCAATTGCTCTCGCCGTGTCGAAGAAAAACGCTGTGCGAATATAGCATCGCGTCTCTAAAACACAAGTCGCTAAGCACATGTGCTGTCGGCTTGTAGTCAGCGTCCTCGAGCTAAAATATAATCTGTCGCTCGCTTCAATTGCTGGCTGCTCGCCGGTGGTCAATCGGGCAAAAAGGGCTCCGCGAAAAGTGTCAAGCTAGAATCCAATCGCTAGTCGCGGTACGGTATAGTCCCGAAACGCGTCGTCGCAAAAGAGAATAAAACCCAGCAAAACTTCTCGCGTGTAGTCCTCTCGCAGTCTCGTCCCATAGCGAAACACTGTACTCGCTATCAAAGAGCCATGCGGTATCGTCTCCACCTCCAAGACAGGATACGGTATCGCCATCGCTAGTCGGGATCCACAGGAAAATCACCACAGGTACTGTAGACGAAATATAATACAGGTGTAGCTGCTCCACAGGAATCAGCAGCCACAAATGGTCTTCTCGCGGAAACAGGAAAAACTCGGTCGATACTCGTACATATCACAACCCGTCATTTGAAATTAACGGAAAGTCAAAATAATACGAGTAAACTCCACCAGAATCAGGAAAAGTAGCAGTCGTTTCGCTGCGCCTCATCGGATGAAAATCAATCGCATCGCAGAACGTCCGGAAAAATAGCCTCGTCTGTGCGAACCGTAGCGACTGAAACTGTCGTCGCCAAAAACAGCACATGTTGGCGCATCTCCCATCAGGTCAAGCTATGCGAGTCTCTTTGCGCTATGCTTGTCGTCCGCTATGTCCTCTTGTCGTGTAGAGAATCCTGTCGAGTCTTCTGCTCCCTTTCGTCTCGTCTCGGTGACTTAGCAGGTCAACATGGTGCTCCACAGTCCCAATCCACAATCTCATCGCGAACAGGTACTTGTAAATCGCATCACTACTGCCAGGTCGCCATTCTTCGGTCACATCTGAATTTAGCATGTCTCCTCGCTGAAGCCAGATTCGAAATATTCCACGCTAAACTGGAAATACTCCGGTAACGCCCATAATCAGCTAGGTCCAGCATATGTCCAGGTGTGTCCGTCTGTTCTCAAATTCTCGTTCCAGTCTCTGTTCAGAGGTTCTGGTCTATTCTGGGTGTAACACGTCCAACAGGTGTTCGCGTCACGTTCCATCTGTTCTGTTCTACTGTTCTGTTCCGTTCTGTTCTGGGTGTAACGCGTCCAGCAGGTGTTCGCGTCACGTTCTGTTCTGTTCTACTGTTCTGTTCTGGGTGTAACACGTCCAGCAGGTGTACGCGTCACGTTCTGTCACAGTCCGATCCAAAATCTGCCGTCCAGGTCACGGTACTGCTGCGTCCAGGTGACCAAAATGTCCACTTGTCGGCCGTAGTCAGCTCCAAGGTTGTCCAACTGATCGCAGCTGCATGTCACGCTAGCGATACAGGTACGGGTACTCTCGAAGTTGATTCGTAGCCTCTCAAAGTTCGGGTACTGATGCAACGGTAAAAGCTCCACTCCGCAAAAAGGGTAAAGGTACACGGCAGAATATAGCGATAAAATCGCAGAATACCGTATATCACTCCTCGTCGCCCAAATTTGAAAATGACAGCAAATCGTCGCACGAACTCGATCTCGTTAACTCCAGGAAACCAAATAAATCGCAGATCCTCCGTTAACAGGTCGGTAGAAAATTCATCGGTACAATAATTGCACAAATGAATCTCGGATGAACCGTAGAACCGGATAGAAAACGTCGCCACGTACCACCGCAAAGACTTCTGCTCATAGGTCTCCCGCCCATACAGGAAACAAACTCGCCAATAAAAACAACTCCAACCGTAGTGCAGTCCTCGACGTACACTCGCTAATCGTTGTCGCATCCGCCAGTCTTGCTCGCACCAGTGGTTCGTCAAGCACGTCCAATCCCGTGGCATTCTCGCCTCGGAACAGGGCCGCTGAACGTACTAGACTCGGCGTCTTCTCGGTCCTTCTCAAAGTCTTGCGTCGCGCTCTCGCGCACGCTCTAGCAGGCCTCGCCAGCGTAGCTCGCTCGACTCGGCTCGCCAATCTCTTCTCCCTCATGGTACAGATGTCTTCCGCCGCTTTCGCATCCCGCAATTATTCCGAATTTCCGGCGTACGGGTCACGGCGTACAGGTACTGCACCACTCGGTCATCTCATAATATCGGTACGTAGAACCCACATTCGCTTACTCGTAGTGTAGCGATAATGTCTGTCGCACTCCGTAGTTCGCGAAGTTTCGCGTACCGAAATCTTCAATTCTTCAGGTTCTTGTTCTCACCAACGGTCCTTCGCTGGTTCTCTTCTGAAAGAAATCACGCGCGGACAGAAAAACGGGGTCACTCAGGATTTTCTTCTGACGTCTCCCTGTCATTAATGCGTAGAAGCCTTCCAGATCTTCATTCTTCTCTCGAACTGTTGCGTACGAGTATACTCCGCCAAAAATGACCAAAATACACTCGCGGCACAGATATGCCGGTATCTGCCAGCCCGTTTCAACAACGTTGTTGTCTTCAGTCTCTTCTTCAATCTGTTCTGTCTTCAGTCCGAAATCTCAGTGGCGCAACCAGTACAGCATCTCTTGGCCCATACTGGTCTTCTCTCGACGTAGCGTTCGCTCAGCTTCGAAGGCATCTCGCTGCAGGAATGAGCATCTCGTTGCACGCATCTCGCAAAACAATCGACTTGAAGTAACCAGAAGTCGTACACGTCGGCGTCTCATCAAATCTCCGTTGTGTCGCTTCAAATGGTACTAGCTCCTAGTCGCAAAATCTGGCGAAATCTCCTCGACGCGGTTCCTCGATACAGAAACTCACCCGCCAGGAATAAAACGTGCGATACTCGTATTCACGATACGCGGAGGCATTCGGCAAGGAATCAAAATCGGCCGGTTTCACATACGCACGCTGTGTTACATACGGTATCACAGTGTACTAGCCGGTCGACTATCGCTAGCCGGAAAACCTTCATCTCCCGCGTAAAGCTCCTTTAGCGTCTTCTCGACTCGCTGGTTCTACTGGTCCGTAGTCGCTAGATCACGGGTTCTTGCACGAAGTCCTTCTCGTGCGCCAGCTCGTCAAAAGCCTCTTAAAATAGCTTGAACGGTGGCCTCATCTCCTCCTCGGTAGAATCTTGGCCGCGCTCCATCGTCTCGCCAATCGGACTCGACTCCTTCAACCAAAGCCGGTATACGTCCGCGGTCGGCGTCCCTTCCGTCGAACCTTCGGTGTCCTTAGGTGCCGTCTTGTTCTTCTCCGCCTCTCCGACCATCCCTCTCGTCGCTACCACTAGTGGCTCCGAAACCAAGTGTTGTGGGACCACTCGCCCTCTAGCAGGACGAGCGGCATCTGGGGCCCATTTTCTGGATCGTTTCCTAGTGGAAGGAATATTAGAGTGGATGATTGGAAAGGGGGTTGTTCTTACAATCTACCGATAAACGGTAACCCGAGTGACTCCCTGGCAAATGTGCCGGTCGCTAAATTTATAGGCGTCCGGTCGAAGGTACCAGAAAGCCACCAATTCCAATTTGGTGTGCTGTGCTGCTTCTAATCTAAACTACTAAATATTACTATAGACTATTATATTCCCGCAGCACAGCGTCACTATAGAAGTCTCTAGAGACTTCACCTCTAGCTAATTCTAGAACCGGTGCGGGTATAATTATTCATCATCCCACGCTTCCGGTACTGGTACTAAATATTCTATTTGTACAAAAATTCTAATATGACGAGATCGCTCCTTTCGTCGCTATGCTCGTCATACGACCCTTTATCGCTATGTACAATTCCAAACATTATCATAGTCCTGTATCTAAAGATACGTAGCTGCTAGTTAGAGGAAATACCGCTATTAATGACAAGTATCAGCAGATATTACTCGCTAATACTGTAATCTTCCAGCGTCATCGTCGTAGACTATGACAGATGTGCAGGCGGCGATGCGCGCTCACAGAGGCGTCGTGGGTGTGCAGGAAAGATCATGCGGGGCCATAAGGAACATAGCCGGCAACAATGACGGTGGCAAGGTCGAGGTGGTGCGGTTGGGAGTGTTGGCGGATGTGCATGCGGCGATGCGCGCTCACAGAGGCGTCGTGGGTGTGCAGGAAAGATCATGCGGGGCCATAAGGAACATAGCCGGCAACAATGACGGTGGCAGGGTCGAGGCGGTGCGGTTGGGAGTGTTGGCAGATGTGCAGGCGGCGATGCGCGCTCACAGAGGCGTCGCGGGTGTGCAGGAAAAAGCATGCGGCGCCATAAGGAACATAGCCGGCAACAATGACGGTGGCAGGGTCGAGGCGGTGCGGTTGGGACTATTGGCGGATGTGCAGGCGGCGATGCGCGCTCACAGAGGCGTCGTGGGTGTGCAACAAAGAGCATGCTTGGCCATAAGGAACATAGCCGGCAACAATGACGGTGGCAAGGTCGAGGCGGTGCGGTTGGGAGTGTTGGCGGATGTGCAGGCGGCGATGAGCGCTCGCAGAGGCGTCGAGGGTGTACAAAATGTAGCACGCTGGGCCATCAATAACATGTAGCCCAGGACAATGACGTTGGCAGGGTCGAGGCGGTGCGGTTGAGACTATTGGCGGATGTGCAGGCTCACATAGGCATCGAGTGTCTATGAAGCTGCATTGTTAGCACTATCATCCGGTTACCTAGTGCTTCTGTACAAGTTAGCTAGCCTTCACTTTAGGTCACAGCGCCGTGCTAGTAGAGGCACTCCAGCAGCTTAGCATCTACTCTATTTCCCCGTATGTGGCGGTTGGGTTGCCATGGCGCCTTTTCTGGCCGCCAACCTCCTCACCATCACTCCCTCTCCACTGTGCTGCCTGTCTTGCACTTGTATGCCAATGGGATGGATGGCCTCTTTGCTACACCCATGCGTGAACCTGCGTAACGGGCACAAGTGCAAACCTATCTCTCCCTTGCGTTGCCTTTCTTATTACAAATGCTTTTGGCACTGTGAGAATTGCATGATGCACTTGTCCCCCACACAACATCGCCACTTTCCTCTTCCTATCTCCCGCTGTAGTTGAATCGTTAATGTGATTTCTGGCGCTTTCACAACATGGTAGTTCTTTTTCCTTGTTTGTTTGATTTAAATGCTTCATCATCATTCAATTGATTGACTGAATGATTTGACTGTATTTTTTCCAAGCAAGGAAAGGGACCGACGCATGTTGCTACTTTCAGGGACTGATTATTTTTTCGAGTATATTGACCGTCGGAAACCGACCTTCACTGATTTATAACTCGAGCGAACTGCTCAACTGTCAATCACCATTGCGAGTCCTATCGTCCTTATCACTTTATATATATGCACTGCTCCGCAAATTCCTCACACATTACTATCTTCGCCCCCTATGACCAACGAAAAAATCCAATTACCCAGATTTAAGGTATACGCAAGCAATTGACGTTGTGCGGGTGCCGGTTGTTGGTGTATGTTCTGTCTGCGCCCCCTCGAATGACGCACTCAGCCCACTTCCCCCACGGTCGATGCTGAAATGGGCGGCGATGGAGCTGATTGTGCTGCTCAGCGACGTCCCCAGCTCACCCGTCACCGCCCTCGCTCCCGTCGCCGCCACTGCACAACATGAAGCGTTACTCGTATGGCTGTGGCGCAGCGCGCTAAAACAAATACAGTATTATGGGGCGGACTTATTTTGTTTACGCATTGTTGACATGCTTGAAGAATAGGTTTAATTCTGAATTAAATCGATTCATTGTCTAATTGATATCAATTAGAGTATTTTATTTCATATCATTTTGAAAAATATTATAGATTATTCAACATTTCCCCTTTGTTTTGGGTTATTATGTCGACTAGTGCGCAGCGGCTACCCCCAAAAACTCTATTAGATGCTTCCGTAACCTCCACACTCCTGCGGGTCGGCTTGATTGATTGCGGGGCATCCACAGCTTCCAAGAACGTGAGCTGTTACTGCTATTTGGCTGATTCCGAAAGGAGGTAGTGTTGACAAAAGTCCACACATCACAGCCGCGTCTCAGTCGCACCCATGAGAAGCGATCAAATGTTTGATGTGTGCGCTCTTGGTATTGCTCGTTTGTCGTTGCTCGTGACCCAACCCTCTCAAATTCAGCCAGCATTTGTGTACCAATATTTTATGATATGCAGAAAGCACTCTCACGCAAAGACTCAGCCACACGTAACCGAGAAACTGGTCGTGATATGTTCGCGCGGCGGCCGTTGTTATATTAATGTCGGCAATGTGCCAATGAAAACATAAGCGTTGCGTTTCTTTGCCCTTCTAATTTATGTCGATTTGGAAATGGAATGCAAAGCCGAAGTAGTACCCGTACGCCGGAGTGAAGCCTCTCCTCGGCGCACTTTTCATTCAATTCTCCTCGGCGCACTCTTCATTCAAATGCCTTTGTAAGTATGTACTTTCCTTTCAGTTATTTGGGTTGTCTCAAACGGTGTGGGGGTGTGTATTGGTTGTTTTGCCGCAAGGACAGCAGTTGATGGGCTGGTTCGCCATCCCCGTGGTTGTGGCCATCAGTATGGGTCGCTACATCGGCGCCGGTAACGTGGCAGGGGCTCGACAAGCCGCGCGCGCCCGGATGCTCGCCGCGGCCGTTCTTGGCGCGTTCGCAATGGCGCTCTTTTTTTAACAGAAAGGTAAGCGCCCGGAACCAAATGAGCGCAACGCCGTTTTTCATGACCTCAGTGAACTACTTGCCTTTTTAATCATTTCATTCGATGAAATCCTCTTTATTATGGGACGGAGCTAGATTAGTCGGATGTTATTGTTTATCAAAGGTGTGTGCCCCCCTTGTTTGTGGGTTGGCTGTTTTGCATTATTTTGTAATCC
>JAPMLY010003160.1:0-27230 GCA_026401115.1 Tetraselmis chui | reverse complement strand
GCGGGTCAGTTGGGGGTTGTAGAGCTGGGGCATATAAGTACCTATAAGGAGGTAAGGGGTGCCTGAGTGGGGGACGATTTTTAGTCCGGCGATATGGGGGATGAGGTGGGGGGGCGGGGTTAGGACAGTGGCAGACTGGAATGAGGCTCGGCGGACCGCGAAGAGAACGCCTGCGTTGGGTAGGGGCACAGTTGAGTAGCAAGGTCGGGAGCTTTTGAGGTGGTATTGGGGGAGGGCTATGCGCCAGCGGGACTTGTGGGTGTCGTGGTTGGTTTCGGTGAGGATTAAGACGTCCGGTTGGTGGGAGGTGGAGAGGTGTTCAACATCCATAATGGAGGTGTGTAGGCCGCGGGTGTTGAGGGTGATGAAGTGTAGTGGTTGGGATGTGTGGTGTGGGAGGATGGGGGAGGGGAGGGAGGGGGTGGTGCGGGGGGGGTCATCGGGGGGGCGTTCTGCGGGTGGAGGTTGGAAGGGAGGGGGGAGGAGAGGAGGGGAGGGGGGGATGAGGGGAGTGGGTGGGGGCTGAGGGGGGGGGGGTAGTGTGGGGTGGTGGAGGGCGTCGAGAAGGTGGTGGCGGCCCTGTGGGAGGGGGGCGGAGCGGAAGGTGTGGTTCCATAGGAGAGTGTGTAGGGAGTAAACCGAGGAACGGGGGTCGAAGGGGGGGGGGTTGTATGGTTGGTCCGGGGGGGCTGTGGTGATGAAGTAGGTGTGCAAGAGGGCGTGGGTACCGCACGACCATGCTCCGTCGGAATCGTTTTGGCGAGGTGGGTTGAGGAAGCGTAGGGTACCGACGGGAGGGGGGGGGGAGGAGTTCCAGTCAGAGAGGAGATTGAGAGAGCGGGCGAGGAGGTCGGGCGGAGGAGGGTGATGAAGAGAGTCGATCCATGTGGCTGAGGTGTGAGTTAGGTGTAGGAGGCCGAAGTGTGAGTGTTGCCATGTGAGGATCACGAGAGAGTGGTTAGGCGTCCCCGGACGGGGGGGGGCGCCTCGGTTGGCGAGGTTAGTCCAGTGGCTGGGGAATTGGGAGTTGTTGTGGTGGTTATCGACTTCGTTGTTAGTGATAACTGTGTACGAGGCGGTGGGAGTGGAGTGGAGTTTGGATAACGTCGTAGCAAGGCAGTAGAGGTTGGAGAGGTCCTGGTAACGACCCCATTGGAAGGATAGCACCGCAGAGGAATCGAGGCAGCCGATGGGTGTAGGGAGGCCGTATTCAAGGTTTAGGTCGAAGAGGTAGTTATGTAAGACGGTGCAACAGGTGCGTGGAGTAAAGTGGGCCGGGAGAGTTGGCGGAAGCATGGAGGTAGTAGTGTGTCGTCGGATATCTAGCTGGGGGGTGGGGGGTTGGTTGTGGGGTCTAACCTCTGGGCCTTGAGGCCCGTCATGTGGGGGACTAATGATGATAAGCGGCCTTGCCGGCCGAGGCTTGTGGAGGGCGAGGGTGTGAGGCTCCGGAGGGTCCGTTCGTCGACGTCATGCGCATTTCGGCGAGTAGAAGCTCCTTGGAACGGGTGGTCTTTCGGAGCTTAAGAGAGGGTGGTAAGTGTAGGGATGGCGGGGAGAGGATGAGAGGGTAGGGGAGGGGGGATTGAAAAATTGTAAGCAAGGTGTGGTAGGTATTAGAAGGAGGGCGATAGTGGGGAACTGTGACAGAGGGGGCTGTCGATATCGTATCAAATGTGCTTCGGGGCTTCCGAGAGAAGCCTCGGAGCAGGCTTAAAGGAAGTGGGGACTGTAGGGGTGGGGGAATACGTGCATCGCTGAGAATGTTACGGGTTCGGGACTGCCAGACTGATTCTGTAAGGGTTAATTATTCGGGTAGAGCAGGTCGGGTGGGCTAATCTCAGCAGGGGGAGCACTGTCATTATCACAGCGACGGGCGAGTAGGGCAGAGCATGGGGCGTGTAAAAGGGGGGAGGGAGAACGAGTGCACTAGGTTCCGCAGTGTGGTAATCGCAGGTAAGCGCGAGTGTCTGTTGAGTTAGGCGTGTTATCATGGTAAAAGTAAAAAAGGGAAGAAAGGTAAAAAAGAAAAGGATGAAGCGGAGAGGCGCAACGACTGGAGCGAGTGAGGGATAGAGCGAGGGAGCAGGGGGAGGGCAGCAGGGAGAGGGGTGACGGGGGTGACTGATCAGGGCGGTGTTTAGTGCAGTGGTAAGAATCAGGCCTGTAAAAAAATTTACTGAGGAAAACGACTTATTGCGAGTTACAAGATGATGCATTATTGATCGAGCTGTGCAGCTCTTTGGCTAGGAAGCACTAAGGTGGGGAGAGGGTTTCGATTTAAGTGCGCTGATAACAAGTGTATCAGTGCAGGCTAACGGGAGGGGACGCTGGGTGCTAGACAGGGCCGTATTGTGGGACGGGGGGTGGCGGTCGGCGAGCGGCGAGTTCGGGCGAGAGGGAGCGTGTAGGGCAAGGGCCGGCGCGACAGGCAAGGCAATTTGAGCAGCTGCGAGTGGACTAGTGTAGTTGTTGGGTAGGAGGGTAGCATGAGAGGAGGGGGGGCGTCGGTGAGTACAGATCAGGGCAGTGGCTAGTGCAGAGGTAGGAATCAGGCTTGTATAATAAAATTTTTCTCTGATTAAAGAAGATGATTTTCGAGGTTCATGATGTTGCATTATTGGTCGAACTTTACAGCACAGTGGCTGGGACGCACTAAGGTGAGGGAAAGGCATCGGTTTAAGTGCGCGGTTAATGAGAGTATCAGCGTGGGCTATCGGGAGGGGACGGGGGGTGTTAGACTGGTCCTTACTGTGGGTCAGAGCGGGACGATCGCACCGGTACATGTCGTTTGTGTGGGTTGGTGAATCAGCGGCCCGTCCCAGGTCAGTGGTTGACCTGGGGGCGGCGAGGACCAGAGGCGTCTGGAGTCCTCTGACTGGTGAGGGTTCCAATGCTGGGTCCAAGTCTTGGGCGGATGGGGGTGGTTGGGGCACAGTGTGGAGTAGAGCGAGCGGATGTCCCGAATGACAGCTCCGGGGGTTGTATGGGTCCGCGGTGGGCGTATTCGCGGGCCGACGGTCCCGCAGGAGCACCTGCTTGTAAGTGGGGAGGAGATCAGGTGACGAGGACATGGTGGTCGAGTGGGGTTCGATCAGTGTTGCTGAGTTTTGTAGGTTTGTGTTCGGGTTTCGAGTAGGTTGCGTGTGTTGGCGGCACACGACCAGGCCAGATGGGACCTCGGTTTGGAGAATGTAGGCGGCGGACGGTAACGTCCGGACGCTCGGTGGGGCGCGATGTGGTGCGTCGTTCCCGGGGGGGGGGAGGTTTTTGTAAACGATGGTTGTTTTTGGCGCGTCGTAGTACTGGAGTGGGTACATTTTCGGATTTCAAAGTGGGTGGCGCGAAAGCTGTCGAGGAGATGAATTTCAAAACTCTGGAAGCTGCGCCTTGCAGTGTGTACCGTCTGGTGTCGCTACGGATCCACTGACCTGGGTGAGCTAGGCTCGGTTGGGGAGAGGTGGACGGTGCCTGTTGTTCAACGGGCCCTATGTCCACCAGTCTGTCGCTCAACGGGAGGCCAGGCCCGGAGCGAAGACGGTCGGTATAGCTCATTCAAACTGCCAACCCATCCCCGGTATGTGGTTCAGTAGTACTTTAGTAGTACTGTGGATCTTTTTACTGTCTTTAGTGACGGTAGGATGCGTTTTTTTTTCCTTGCAACGACAGAACTAGACAGATTAGAACTGATTTGTGCTAGCGTTTAGCTTGAGGAGGCTAACCGCCACACTGGTTTTGGAGATCTTTGGTAGACGCACGTTTTCGCTACCAATGGATTCGCTCGACGTAGCTTGATTGACTCGAAATGGCTTCTCTTGGACTTGGACGTTACGTGGTAGTCGTAATTCATGTTGGAGGGACTAAATTGTCGAACGTGAAGCTGGTGTTACAACGTGAGCCTCGTACCGGTAAAACTTGGTTTCCGGCTGGCTCTGTCACAGCTAACGTTCCTTGTCGTAACAGACCACGACACACTAGGCCATCTGCTCAGGCAACCAAACAACAGGCTGAACAAGCGGCAAGCACGATACCTGCGGGATTTGCAACCGTTTGTGGGCTCGATGACACTTGCATATCGCAAGGGAGCTCTGAACGAAGCTGACCCGTTAAGCCGGCGTCCAAACTTCGTACCTCAGGCCACAGTTCCATTATTTTGGGATGGCGAGGTTCCGTCATATCGAGAATTACGACGGAAGTCCCAGCTACTGTTTGAAGACACACATTTAAACTTACTGATTGTTAACGCGTTGCAGCTGAGCCGTGAGTTCGCTGATCTCATTCGCGAGGGGTACTCCCAAGACTCGTTTTATGGGGACGAGGGTGAGTGGACGAAAGACAGCCGGATTGAAGCCAGAGACGGATATTTTTGGCCTCGATCGCCTCTGTATTCCACAGAACTCTGAGCTCCGACTGAGATTGATCACAGAGCTGCACGCAAGTTCGTTAGTTGGTCAGAGAGGAGTCGCTAGCACTCTTGCTAAAGCACTCGACAGATTCAGGTGGAAACGAATTCGCCAAGATGTGAAAGATTTTTATGAACGCGGCGTCGTGTGTCGACGAGCAAAGATTCGACCGCAGATGGCTGCGACTCTTTACCCATTGCATGTTCCACCCAGACCGTGGCATACAGTTGGTCTTGACTACTTGACACACTTGCTTGAGAGCAATGACTTTAACAATGTGCTGATTGTAGTAGACCATTTAACCCGAATGGCCCATTTTCTGCCGTGTACAGAGACTGTTACTGCCGAAGAAACTGCAACTTTGTTTTTACACGGAGTCTACCGCTTGCATGGACTACCCCGAGTGCTGGTCAGTGATCGCGACCCGAAATTCGTCAGTGCCTTTTGGCAGACTCTTTGGCGACACCTCGGAACGCGCCTGAACATGTCTTCCTGTCGCCATCTAGAAACCGACGGACTGACAGAGCGCGTGAACATCACGTTTCAGCAGCTTCTTCGTTGCTTATGTTGCTATGACGGCTCTGATTGGACAACGCTACTACCACAAGTGGAATTTGCGTACAACGCCTCGCGTGCACTCGGAATTGAGCACACACCGTTTGAGGCTAACTTCGGACTCTCTCTTGAGGAGCCTCCCGACTTGCTGTTCAGCATGGGACCATAAATTCTAGTTTCGCAAGACGCAGCAGAACGGTTAAGATTGTTACAGGACGTACATACCCCGGTACGCTCTGTGTTATAGCTACACAAAGACGAGATGCAAGCGCGCACATAACCGTCTACAGCGCCACACTTCGCTAAAGGAGACAAGGTGTCAGTCGTCACAGCAAACCTTTTTCTGCGTGGACAACCGAACCGGAAACTCAGAGACAGACTGCTTGGACCTTTTTCAGTGGAAGAGCAAATTGGAAAACACAGTTACAGATTGAAACTTCCAGCGACAGTACGCTTACATCATGTGTTCCATGTCAACAATTTACGACCATGCTCTAGCGCTCCACTACGACCAGCTGACCCGGTAACTGTACCTGAAGGAGACGACGAGGAGCTTGATGTCTCGCACATCTCTGTTGTGTGCATCAAGTCGCTACCTGGACGACGAGGCAAATATCTGCTCTTCATGACACACTTCAATGATGATGACATTCCACATGTCTGGCACCGGTTGAACGAAGTACACCGGACAACAGCGTTACAAGATTTCTTGGAGACGCCCCAATGGCACAAGTTTGCCAAAACTCATGCGTACATTGACTTCATGCACGCTTACCCAGCGCGCATTCCTGAGTCCCAGTAACTACTTCAGTAAAGGAGCTTAGACCACGGAGGTCTGCCTCGCGGCGGCCTCAAAGATCTGTCAAGAGGGGGAGGGTACGAGTGTGACGAGTACAGTCATGCAAGAGTACATTGCAGGACATTGTACATGTACTCGTTACTAATTCCAATTCGTGCTTTTCCATCGAACGGACGTACACACGTGGGTACGTCGCTACTGCAATATTCATAAGGGTGCTTATGCTACAGTACGACTAGTACCTCCCGGTACGTACAGCTACGCACAATTAATCTAACTAGTTAGAAGACGCGCCGAAGCGAGTTCTCCGATGCAGAAGGAGCCGCGTCGTGAATCTCGATGCTAGGCAGGCCGCGTCTCAGGACAGATGACGACGGTTAGACAGCCCTAACGCCTAACACGTAAGCGAAGCAAGGAGGCGTAAGCTATATGGGCAGAGAGCTATTTAAGCCCAGTGCAGTAGAGGGAGGTGACAGAACCATTTACAATTCCATTGTTCACTTACAACATATACTGCTTAAGTACAGAAGTGAGACATCTTCTCAACATCGTTCACTAGCGTCTCTCGACAACATCATTTTGCCATCTTGCAACGACAGAACTAGACAGATTAGAGCTGATTTGTGCTAGCATTTAGCTTGAGGAGGCTAACCGCCACATTATTGTGCTGAGTCACAGCCGTACTATCACGATGCAATTTGACCAATATTGTTGTGTAGCAACTTGATTACCACAAAATACGATGTCTCGCAACACTCCCCCTTGCTGCGCAGGCAATCCAATGATGGCATTGCACAACTTGCCGTGCCATGCACTCAATAATGGCTTGGTAAGCACATCAGCAAGCATGTTCTTCGTCGCACAATATTGCACTTCGATGTCTCCGCTCTCCACCTTCTCCCGACAGAAGTGGTACCTCACGTCCATGTGCTTGCTGCGTCCGGTCGTCATGCTATTCTTGCTGCGCGCAATAAAACTCTGATTGTCCTCGTGAATTGTGATGGGAGACCCGGAGTCTTGGTGAAACTCGTGGAGTAGTTGCTTCAAAACATCGCCTCCTGAGTGGCCGCGCGCAGTCAGCGCCATATACTCTGCCTCCGCTGTCGACAACGCCACAGTTTGTTGACGCTGACTTTTCCAACTCACCGCTGCACCGTTGAGCATGAACACATACTCCGTGCGAGAGCGGCGCTCGCCAATATCACTCGCGTAGTCAGAATCTGACCATCCTACCACGTTTGATGAGGGTGCGCCATCGTACATCAACACCGACTCTGCGGTCCCCTTGAGGTAGCGGAGCACCCTCTTGGCTTGCTCCCAATGTGACTGAGAGGGGTCGGACATGTACCTACTAAGTTGGCTAACAGCCATGGTGATGTCGGGCCGTGTGCTTACGGAAGCGTACGACAAGCTGCCGATCAAGCTTTGGTACGTCACTAGACCGGGAGGCAACTTTGATGTCGACGTCTCCACACAATTGCTCAATGCATCGACCACCATAGGTGAGCCCACTGGCTTGCAACCCATCATGTTGAAGCGCTCCAACATATCTAAGACGTATTGTTGTTGTCCAATCCTGATGGTGCGGTTGCCACGATCACGCTCGACTGTCATGCCAAGCAGCCAAGACACGAGACCGAGGTCTTGCACGTTGAACCTTTCGCCGAAAGCCGACTTGAACACAACGATGAAGCTACCCGCTGGTCCGACGATGATGTTGTCGTCCACGTACAACGTCAGATCATAAAGCTCACCCTCCTTGATGAAGACGTAAATGCCGAGATCCACCTTGGATTGGCTGAAGCCATACTCCTCTAGCCATGCTGTGATTGTCTTATTCCAGTTCCTAGGAGCTTGCTTGAGGCCATACAATGATTTCTTCAACAAGCACACTCGCTCCTCTCCATTGATGTCGGTGTGACGGAATCCTTCCGGCTGCCTCATGTAGATTTCCTCCTCGATATCGGCCTGCAAGAATGCCGTCACCACATCAAGCTGTTCCACCTCCCAATCATTATAAGCAACAAGCGCGAGCAACGTCCGAATAGAAATTATCCTCACTGTGGGAGCGAAGGTCTCGTGGTAGTCCACACCCTTCTCCTGAGTATACCCGCGAGCCGCAAGTCTTGCTTTGCACCTTGCAATCTGCCCATTGGCATCGCGCTTCAGCTTGAACATGTTGTGAGATCCCTATGGTGGATAGGATAATGGACACATCTGTATGCTGGACTCCGGGGGAGTTTTGGCCCTCCACCTATAGGTGTTCGCTATAGGTGTTCGCAGTGTGTGCACGATGCGATGTGATGGGTTCACATGCACAATATGTTCCTATCGGGTACCGACTTTTGGCGGTACTTGGATAAGGCGTACAACTACGTTCCGGGAAGCGGCGGTTCTAACCCCCTTCATGCCATTCCGTGTGTTCATGGATTAACATAACACCCACTTGGAATCTACGAGTTTGCGACCGGCAGGACAAGGGACCAATGTCCAGGTTTTCCGAGATACAAGTGAGTCGTACTCACTCTTGATAGCTGCCTCCCACTCTCCCGATTGGAGACTCCTCTGCGCTTGCTTGTATGACACAGGCTCATGAACAGTCGGGTTGCTAGCTGACTTAATAGCTGCGACACTTCCCGCAGTCCATTCATCTCCCGAAGCGCCCGTAGAACGGAGATTATACCTTGGACTGGGTGCGCACCGCTGTGGTGCGGCAGTGGATCGAATATTATACCTTGGAAGTGGAGTCGAATGCATGTCCCGTTCATCTTCCATCGACCCGGAACGTTGCAGCGACTCCCGTAGCGGCGACTCCCCCGAAGGTGTATCCCGTTCTTCGCTACACACTGTGCGCGGGATGTTGTCCTCTTCATCATCATTGCGTTCCTCCGCATTGCTCTCCCCCATGGAGAGGACAGCAGCCTCATCGAACACCACGTTACGGCTGCTCACCACCCGATGAGTAGCAGGATTGTAAACCAACCACACCGGTGATTCAGAAGCGTAGCCCACAAAGTCACCCTTCCACGCGCGATCGTCAAGTTTGCGGCGCTGGGACTTGTCAACGTGGACATAGGCCGGACAGCCGAAGACCCGCATGGAGCTCAAATCAGCCCGTCTACCGGTCGCCAAGGTGAAAGATACACCGCCGGTTCCGCTACTATGCACACGATTGCGGACATGCACCGCAGCGGCCATCGCTAGATCCCAGTACGATTAAGGCAGCGCGGCTTGCCGGATCATTGACTGCGCCATCGGGACCACCGTCCCCCACTGCCGCTCAATCCGGCCATGTTGCCAATGCGCGTAAAGGGCAGTGATCTCCACGGCGATGTTGAACTCATCCAAGAGGTTTCGGAAGGCAACACCTAAGAACACCGTGTCATTGTCCACCCGAAGACGACGAACAGTGTGCCCAAGAGAACGGATGGTAGTCAACATGCGACGGAACGAAGCGGGAGCCTCATCCTTGGAGCGGACCGCATCATGCAGCATGAAACGGCTCCAGAAATCAACCGCACACAAGCTGTACCGCCGTCCTCCCAAGGATGGATCACTCATGGGACCGCAGAAGTCTAAGCCGAGGACCTCAAAGACACCAACGTTCCGGTCAGCCGGCTCACGCGAGATACGGCGGACGTGCGACTTACACACAACACATGTCTCACAGAAGCCCAACTTCTCCGGCGCAGAAAATGCCACACCCTCCACCTGAGTGGCCAAGAGCCCATCCAATTCCGACTCGCCAAGGTGACCGAGTCGGGAATGTCACAACCGTTTCTTTAATGGTGCATTGGCGACCGAAGGGGTAGGATTCAACGAAGCAACCCGCGCCGGCAACCACACCAACAAATGCGCGCGCTCCAACGGAACCACCACGCCACCACCATGACCGGCATGAAGACGAAGGTGGTCCACGGGATCAGCTAACACCTTGTCGCCGAGCTTGGGTGAGGCTGACATGTGGCGATTAGCCTTCTCAACTAATTGCTAGCACAAATCTGTTCTATATTGTTCTGTTATGTCCCTGCTTGAAGATAGTGTGATGGTGCAGATGGAGAAGATGAGGAGATGTCTTACTGCTTGTACTTTAGCAGTATATGTTCGTAAGTGAACAAAGAAATTGTTAAATGTTTCTGTCACCTCCCTCTACTGCACTAAGCTTAAATAGGTTTCTGCCCAGATAGCTTACGCCTGCTTGTCTGGCTTACGTGTCAGGCGTTAGGGCTTTTCAACCGTCGTCAACTGTCTAGAGACGCGGCTCGACTAGCATGGAGAATCACGACGCGGCTCATTCTGCATTGGAAACCTCGCTTAGGCGCGTCATCTGGCTAATTGAAATTTGAAATTAAACACTCCAATACTAGTAAAAACCGGCTGCTGTCTCTGGGCCCCCCCTTTTGCTACGCCTAACTGGACTTAGAAGCGTGAGGTAGACCGTGAACCACTAATCCCAACCTCTCCAATGGCAGTGACGATACCGTCTAAAACATACCCGTATCCAGGTATTTATGATTTTCTGATCTATACGTTTCTTTTTTTGGATAGAATTGAAAAAAAAATGTCGCTAGTCTCCACGATACGCGGCCTGCTCCAGCCGCTGCGGGGTCGCTGATCAACAAGGCTGTTCAGCTTGAGCTGGTCGGGGCGAACCTGCCTGCCCTCGGCTCCTGTGCGACTCCGGTCGTGCCGGAGCTTGGGGGGAAAGGCAGATGAAAAACCCCCCTCGCATAGGTCGTCGTCGGTCCCGCCTCGATCCGTGCTCAACCCCGCCCGAGGTATTAGCCGCTCCTCCCGACGCAGCTCGCCACCTAGCCGAGTCTTCTCTCCTCCTTCGGGGGCTGAGAAGAGAAAATAACTAGACTGCAGACGGTGTCCGGCTGGCTCTCACGCCCCCGAGCCAGATTTTCTCATGTCCCCTGTCCTTTTCCCGTCTGTTTCCAACACCTATATGATCGCAATGTGGCCGTCCGTACCCTCCCCTGGTGGTTTACGTTGTTAGGGGGCTGCCTTTACGATCAGTGTGCCGTTACGATAACCCTAGGCACACTGCTTGAGGCAGCCTATCGATAACCGGGTACCGACTAGGGAAGGGGTTGGAAGAACACATGGATCGAGTCGCCGGTCCTCAAAATATGGTGGGTACGGGATTTTTTTCAAAAACGCCCGTACCGGGCTTTTCCGGCGGCGGGCGATCCTAATGACCGCCGCCGCTAGACCGTGCCGCTCCTCCGGCTGCGACCCACCTCCGTCATGCGTAGCATCAGGCCTCGCCCCTAGGGGAGACCTAAGGCTCTCGCAGGGCTGGCGACTGCTAGCGAGCGCCGTGCCTTAGCGTTGCTTCCCAGCTGTCCGCCGCCAGCTCCAACACCCTCGTCCCTCCGTTGATCCATCCGTACCCTTCTTCGCCAAAAAATATTTCGCAAAGGCCGCCCCCGCCCCATCGTTGGGAGAGTATCTGCGAGTATTTAGTCGCGGAAAAGACATATCGGACTGGCCGAGCGGGAGATCCATGTGCCGGTGTACGGATATTATGCTTTTCCAAAACCCTCCGTACGGGGCTTCCCGACAGCTGCTGATCCTGCGGATCGCAGCTGTCGGTACCTCGTTCAGCCCCCTACCGTGCTAAGCATGGCACGGCTATGGGGTTACCAACGCCCACCGCGTGGAGGTAGAGGTAGGTGCCGACGGGCCTGCGAGCGCACCCCTCTCCGGGGCCGCCGCCGCTGCGCCGCCGGCGGGCGCCGTCATCTGGCTAGTTAGATTAACCGTGCGTACGTGTACGTACCGGGAGGTACTGGTCGTACAGTATGTATAAGAACCCTTGTGAATATTACAGTAGCGACGTACCCACGTTGTACGTCCGTCCGATGGAAAAGCACGAATTGGAATTAGTAACGAGTATCTGTACAATGTCCTGCAATGTATTTTTGCATGACTCTACTCGTCACACTCGTACCCTCCCCCTCTTGACAGATCTTTGAGGCCGCCGTGAGGCATACCTCCGTGGTCTAAGCTCCTTTACGGAAGCAGTTATTGGGACTCAAGATTGCGCGCCGGGTGAGCGTGCATGAAGTCGATGTACGCATGAGTTTTGGCAAACTTGTGCCATTGGGGCGTCTCCAAGAAATCTTGTAACGCCGCCGTTGTTCGGTGTACCTCGTTCAACCGGTGCCATACATGTGGAATGTCGTCATCACTAAAGTGCGTCATGAAGAGCAGATACTTGCCTCGTCGTCCAAGTAACGACTTAATGCACACAGCAGAGATGTGCGAGACATCAAACTCCTCGTCGTTTCCTTGAGGTACAGTCACCGGGACAGCTGGTCGTAGTGGAGCGGTAGATCATGCCCGTAAGTTGTTGACATGGAACACATTATGTAAGCGTACTGTCGCTGGATAGAATCCAAAATTAGCCTCGAACGGTGTGTGCTCAATTCCGAGTGCACGAGAGGCGTTGTACGCAAATTCCACTTGTGGTAGTAGTGTCGTCCAATAAGAGCCGTCATAGCAACATAAGCAACGAAGAAGCTGCTGGAATATGCTGTTCACTCGCTATGTCAGTGCATATGTCTCATGGTGTCGACTGGAAGACATGTTCAAGCGCGTTCCAAGGCGTCGCCAAAGTGTCTGCCATAAGCCACTGACGAATTTCGGGTCGCGGTCACTGACCAGCACACGGGGCAGTCCATGTAATCGGTAGACTCCGTGTAAAAACAAAGTTGCAGTTTCTTCGGCAGTAACAATATTTGTACACGGCAGAAAATGGGCCATTCGAGTTCGATGGTCTACTACAATCAGCACATTGTTAAAGCCATTGTTCTCAGGCAAGTGTGTCAAGTAGTCAAGACCAACTGTGTGCCTCGGTCTAGGTGGAACATGCAATGGGTAAAGAGTCGCAGCCATCTGCTGTCGAATCTTTGCTCGTCGACATATGACGCAGCGCTCACAAAAATCTTTCACATCTTGGCGAAGTTGTTTTCACCTGAATATGTTAAGCGCTTTAGCAAGAGTACTAGCAACTCCTATGTGACCAGCTGACGAACTTTCGTGCAGCTCTGTGATCAATCTCAGTCGGAGATTAGAGTTCTGTGGTATACAGAGGCGATCGAGGCGCCAAAAATATCCATCTATGGCTTCTATCCGGCTGTCTTGTCCACTCACCCTCGTCCCAATGAAACGAGTCTTGGGAGTACCCCTCGCGAATGAGATCAGCGAACTCAGGGCTCAGCTGCAACGCGTTAAATGTCTGTAAGTTTAACTGTGCGTCTTCAAACAACAGCTGGGACTTCCGTCGTAATTCTCGATCTGACGGAACCTCGCCATCCCAAAATAATGGAACTGTGGCATGAGGTACGAAGTTTGGACGCCGGCTCAACGGGTCAGCTTCTTTCAGAGCTCCCTTACGATATGCAAGTGTCATCCACCCCACAAACGGTTGCAAATCCCGCAGGTATCTTGCTTGCCGCTTGTTCAGCATGTTGTTCGGTTGCCTAAGCAAGTGTCGCAGTGTGTCGTGGTCTGTTACGACAAAGAACTTAGAGCACCCTTCAAGATAGCACCGCCAATGCTCGAAAGCTTCGCATGCGGCCAAAGCTTCTAAGTCGTACGCAGAGTAAGTGCTACCACGCTGAGCAGGATTCAGCTTACGCGCCCAATAAGAGACTGGTTGAAGGCCTCCTCCTTGGTCTTGCAACAAGACTGTTGTAATCCCCATTGTTGAAGCATCTGTAGCCACGATGAACGTCGCGTCCGAGCTGACCTACGGAAGGATCAGGCATGGCGCGGAAATGAGCCGTAACTTGAGAGTCTCGAGGGCTTCCAAACAGGCAGGCGTCAGCGTAACCTTCTGTGGATGGGACTTCCGCAGTAAGTCCGTCAATGGTGCCGTAAGGTCGCTGAAATGATGAATAAATCTGGCATAGAAGTTGCAAGACTGTACGAAACTGCGAACCTCCTGCGTCGTGGGCATTGGCCAGTCTGCAATGGCCTCGACTTTCTTTGTAAAAACCGAAATTTTACTTGCCGATACAGTATAGCCCAGATATTCCATCTCTTGTAGGGCAAAAAAACATTTCTTAAGGCGTAAGTTCAAGCCCTCCTCCTTAAATCGCTGTAGCACAAGACGCAGGTGCTTTATGTGTTCCTCCAGAGTGCGACTGTAGATACAGACGTCGTTGAGGTAGACAGTAACGAACTTATGTAAAAAGTCGCGAAGCATGACATTCATCCTCCTCTGGAACGTAACCGGTGCATTGCACAGCCCGAACGGCATGGCGACCCATTCCATTAAGCCAACATGGGTCTGAAACGCCGTCTTATGAATGTCCTGATCACGCACTCGATCTTGCCAAAAGCCGGAGGCGAGGTCGAAGTGTGTGTAGATACTTCGCGTCCTTAAGTTCATCAAGGGTGTCGTCCACACGCGGAAGTGGGTAAGCATCTTTACGCGTAACGTCGCTAAGGCCACGGTAGTCAATGCACAGACGAAGCGAGCTATCAGCCTTGCGCACAAAAAGAATTGGCGAGCCGAACTCCCTGTAGGTGAGACGGATTAGACTAACATCCACTGCGTCTTTCAGCTGTCGATTCAGCTCAGCGCGCTCTGCAGGTGACAACCGCTGACGTTTCATCGGGCCAGTTGTGTCAATGGGATGATCCCACTGTCGACTTACATGTGGAGAGTCGACATGTTGCAGTAACTCCGGGAAGTCATCGTAGAGTAACGACCGGAAGATGTCACGTTGATCTGATGTTGGCTCCTCGCTAGTGTGAAAGTCAGTTGGTTGGTCGGCGGCTGGCGTAAGTTCAATTACGTAAAATTCAGCATTACGTCCCCTGCTTCGGCGCGTCTTGCGCATGAGTTTCTGAACTTTGGTAGAGGACATCATGAGACATTCAGAACGTCGTTCCTCGAGATGAGTCTCCACTATTGTGCCGTCCATTAGAGTAAAAGCCCTTGTTGAACCAAATTGTAAAGAGGCATGTTCGTCATCAAGCCATAGTAAACCTAGGATTAAATCAGCAGCACGTAAATCACGTAAGACGTAAAAGTCCGTTGAAACTCGTGGCGAGCCAGCTCAATAGTAGCATCACAAACTGTCGACGAAGTCACACGCTGTCCGTTGGCGAGTCGAACAGGTGTCTTGGTCAAAGACTTTCGAGTCTGTAAAGCAAAGCGTCGTACGAAGTCCTCAGAAACGAAGTCAAGAGTCGCTGCACAATCCACCAAGTCAATAATGTGGTGTCCACCATCATGAGTTTTCACGGTCAGCTCGGTGCGAATTAACGGTCGAGCTTCCGCGAGGTCTGTCGGTAGAGTTGTAGCTGGCGGAGGAAACTGTTGCAGCGTAGCGCTGCACTCTTCCGCGTCGACAGGAGGTACAAGTACCGAATTGGGTTGGTGAGGGTCTGTAGGCGAAGCCAGATCGTAAAAATCACAATCGGCGTCGACTAACCACAGGTGTACATGCCAAGGAGCTGGAGCAGCCACTTCCTTTTGAGCTGGGTTCTCTAGTGATTGACAAGTAAACATATGTGTTCGAGCTGGGAATTCCTGGTAGTGTTTAGTGAGGTGGTTGAACTTTGCCCACTTCGGTAGAACAAAATTAGCCATCGTAGATGTTGGAGCTGTTCGCCGACATCTCTCCGGGACCGTTTCTGCTCTCAGAAACTGAATTCTTTGCTGTTTCAATGTGGCTTGAAGTTGGGGGATAGCGGCTGCGCGAGGTGCCGCGGGACCGCCCGATCGGAGTTCACGTTTTTGTGAAGCTAGCTAGTCCTAGTCCCCAAGCCGGGCAACAACCAATGGAGGCTAATCTGCGACCTACGACCACTAAACAAGCATTGCGTACGAAATCGACTCAAGATGGAAACTCTCCTCGGAGTCAAGCACCTAACGAGAAAGGGGGATTGCATGTCTTGCTTCGACATGCAAGCCGGGTTCTAGGTGTTGGGCATTAATCCAGCGGACCGCGACTTCTTCATAGTGAACGTACGCAGACAACTCTATAGACTCGCGGGGCTACATATGGTGTCCTTCGCGCACCGGACCCAAAACTCCTTGTCGCACCGCAAGGCAAATGCGCAAAGACCTACCTCATATGAACGCGATGGAGCGGCGCCATGACTCTACTTTACGTCGACGACTTTCTCCTATTCGCATCTACCGAGGGGGAGGCGCTCACCTTACGCCAACGCCTATCCAAGGTGTTCGACCGTCTCGACCTACTGTGCCACCCAACCATGGACTTTAGGACACTAGCGCAAGTCGGCCAGCACTTGAGAATTGACATCGACACAACGTCATGCCACCTCTACGCGCCAACGATCAAACTCACCATGATCGCGCAACAAGGCGGACAACTCATCGGACGAGCTACACGGAACGCACGTTGGCTACCCGCCAAGGACCTTCAATCATTCGCAGACTAGGCACAAATCCTTTTCTTGGCGATTCCAGCGGTCAGATTTCTCCTCCGAGAACTTCACTCCATCGTCGGCGAGAAGTGGGGAGGCCTCGTCCGGTTAACTCCCGAACTGCGTCGCGATATATAGTGGTGGACACATGTTCCGAGGCAGTCCAACGGAAAACCCAGTCACAAGCCCGTCGAGACCGCGTACCTACACATGTACAACTCCGTTTGCGGATGGGGAGAGGTACTGAACGAGCACCTCGAAGGTCCAGGATTTCAGAGCGCCGAGGACGAACAACAACACATTACATGGAAAGAGATGAAGGCTGTCTGTCACGATGTCGAGAGTTTCTTGCAACAGCTTGCCGGCCGCAACGTCCTCATGCACGAGGACATCCAGGCAGTCTGTCACATTTTGACATGCCTAACTTTACGGTCACATGCAATGATGGAGGAACTACGACGTTTGTGGTGCTTACTCGACACGAACATCATCAACTTCCGTTCGGCAGCCAACGTCTAGGCCGACATGCTTAGTCGACACCTCGAGGACTAGAAACTAGACCCGGTACTTTTTGCGGAACTTGACGCGAGGTTGGGGCGACACTCGATCGATCGCTACGCCTCGGCGCTCAACACCTTACTACCACGATACAAGGCATGATGGAGAGACCCGACGTGCCAAACGGTGGACGCGCTCCACCTCTCAAACGACAACTGGCGCGAGGAAAACAACTTGTGCACCCCCCCTAGCACCTCCTTCACAACCTCGTCCAAAAACTTCGGCAGAGCGGCGCAGCGGCTACGGTAGTCACCCCCCGATGGATATACAAAGTATGGCACAAGACGCTTGCCGAGATGGCTTCACAAAAACTGATCGTCGCGCCCCGTCCAAACTTGTTCCAACCCGGGCGTCGAGCGCTACGCGGTACAACATGCAGTCTTCATTGAGCCGTCATTGTATTCCGAGTTCCTTCCCGGCATGACTCTACCGAAGACGAGCAGCGGATAGTGCAACGTTAGCACGTTTTACGGGACTACACCGCGAGCCGCGAATCCCCAACCAGCAATCCGGCATACAAAGAAGGCCGAAGTACATGGTATACGTCACATCCAACACCAACCCGTGAATCGAGACGATGAAGCCGCACATGACCACGATTAACGGCTATAACGTACTCGGCGCGAAGACCGTAGCCCTGCTCTCCGCCAGATGGGCACCCATCACAACAACAACTTACGGCGCTACTATCCGCCGGTTCTTTGACTTATGTGAGGAGCACAAGATCGCGCCACTCGCTACTACACCGGCACACATGGCACGATACGTCGCGTGGCTAGTGGCTAGGACAACTCGGCACCATTAAGGCATTTAGTCTACAACCTTACATAGCAATCAACGGCTTCTTCAAGGACCACGGTCTCGAAGCAATTGCCTTGGGCGACCTAGTCGCGAAGGTGAGAAAAGGACTTCCCGCCTCATAGGTCGCGATAGAAGACACGCCGGTACGAGTGCACCGCCCAGCTTCAATCGTAGTCCAAGCCCTACGCATGGCCCAAGCCCTACGCCTACAACTCACGGATTCCACCACACGTGCGACGCTCCAAACAAGCCCTACACGAGACCAAGTACGACTCCTACGGGCGTGTACGCATGTGGTAATATTGTACTAATTCTTCTGTCGCGGGGGCTCATGAATAGACTGCTTAACCGAGGACCTCGTCACCTCCGAGGAAGACGGCATTCGCTTGTACCATCGTACTAGAAAAAGTATGGCGCGGAGTGTCATTAGAGCGCAAACAATTGTGTCACATTCCGCACACGATTCACATAAAGTTGATTCAAATGTTATTGTTCTTCGATTCTATTTGACGCACTCTCTCGGGCGGAAAATACCCGACAACACGGCGGGCGATCGACGTGTCGGAAAAGCACGACAAATCGACAACTAACGCGCTCAGTGGATGGCTCCACGAGGTAATATTTGCGCTTCGGGAGCGCCCCCCATAAGATTTCCGCTGGACCTCGCACTCCTTACGCACGGGAGCAGCCACAACCGCCTACATCGTCGGAGAAACGCTACATAAGATAAAATGCTTCGGATGGTCAACTGAGTAAGGCGTCGTCCTTGACTACATCGACCCGACTGTCCTTGCATGACGATCATAGTGGTTCTTCTTCGGTTGGCTAACATCTTGGGATGGCCAAGCGAAGATCAACCCGCTCAATGGTGACAACATGGCAGACGGAGCCTCCCTCTCCTTTGTAAATGGTCATATTGATATAATAGAGGTTTAAATTACATTGCTGGCGAGACTATTCGGGCATTACCACGACGTTCCAAATTCTAACCGCTAGATTACGCATGCCACAGTGGTAAAACATAGACCAACGTTACCCTTGCATGACGCGCCGACTTACATAGGTCGTCCACCATTTGCCTTTGCGCGAGCATAGGTGACACAACCCTCCCTCCCGATTAGGGAGTGGATCCGGCTAAGAAAGCATGGTCCGAACCCACGAATCCGAGTAGATCCAAGACCATGCGCGTGATATTCATGCAGATTTTGTGCTAATTTCGGGGTTTGCAATTTGCATATGTTTGGTCGAAAGGATCCGGATCCACTCCCCACTCCCGATTCCCTCAATTAGCATATACGTAGCGTGCCCATGGCCCCTTGCGAGAAAAAAATATAGGAGATCATCACTTTTGGCGAACAGGGCCAGCTTTGTAAATGTGTCCGTACCACGACTATTTGCGGCCATGCATGTGTGCGCCCTGTCTTTGCAAATCGGATGAATGCCAGCATGCAAATGGCGCCACGTACAAAAAGTTATGTGTGCCAGCAGAAATGCTCTGAAAATATCTCTTCCCGTACAATTAATTTCTGTGTTGTAAGACATTTCTTCGATTACTAAAGGACGGGGAAGTAAAGGGTCGTGTATGAGAAGCCCTTTGATGATTCGAGCTCTAGCGATAAAGGCAACACTGTATTATCTATGACACTATTACCGATAGAAGGGTATCATCGTTGCCACGTATATTTAAGTGGCACACTTGAAGACCACAGACCGCAGAAGCTGTAATTACTACAATACCTTCGGAATATTATTGTGTCCGTACCACTGTTTGCGGCTGTGTGCGCCCTGCTTTGCAAATCGAATGAATGCCAGGATGCAAATGGCGCCACGCACAAAAAGTAATGTGCGCCAGAAATGCCTTAAAATCTCCCTTCTCGAACAGTTTACTCCGCACTCCATGAGCGTGCCACGTCAGTGGATGACTTGCAAGACAGCACGCATCGGTCTGCGAACGGCACTCGACGCTTCTCCGCCCTGTGCACGCCGAATCGGAGCTCGAGTGGTCGCTTCCGTCGAGCACGAGGCCAGTGTATATATTACCGCGACAAAAAAAGGTGGGGGCACAAATTGAAGACTACCAACACATATACAAACAGTGCGCCCCTGGTTCCTCGTTGTATCGCCCGCGGTCGTCTGAAAAAAAGTTACATCATGGCTGCCGTTATGTCCGTTCGTCCCTTCCTCGCCCTGCGCGGCGCTGGTTGCTCGGCGGGACCCCGCCACACCGGCAGGGTGTCCGTTGCTCGCCCTTCTCGTACAGTTGTGCGCGCTTCTGATGAGTCAAAATCTGAAGGCATTTCTGGTCCATCTCCTTTATCCGCTGCAGCACCTTCCCCCGCGGCACCCTCTCAGCCCCCCGCACCGAAGGGTGTGGCCCTTGATGCGGCTATGGCGTTCTCTGGCCCCGCCCCCGAGGTTATCAACGGCCGCCTCGCGATGCTTGGTTTCGCTGCAGCTCTCGGCGCGGAGTTGTCCTCTGGCGAAACCGTCGGGGCTCAGTTTTCGTCCATTCCCGGACCGATGATTTTTATTGTCGCTCTGTTCACCACGGCTTCCCTTATTCCCTTAGCCAAGCAGGGCAAGAAGGAGGTGACCTTTGGCCCCTTCACTCCCGGCGCCGAGATGCTCAACGGACGTGCCGCCATGCTCGGCTTTGCATCTCTCCTCATCTATGAGGCTGTCAAGGGCTCTGCCCTGTTCTAAGTAGTCTTGATTTGCCGGCAAAACGTGATGGGTGGAATAGCGTCTAGTGTAGGTTCTTGCTCCTTTCAGTCCGCATGCCAAACAGGCTGAAACGAAATAGTACGCGATACGTATCAGGCCATCCACTGTATTGCTGTGACTGGCAGGTTGTCGAACTGCCAGCACCAGCCACATATTGTAATTTTTTCCGACAATGGTGACCCAACATGTGAGTGACAGGATATTGCCAAAGTTAGGTGCATTACTACCTTTTCGCTCTGGAGGACGGGGGCCGACTGACGCCTATAGCGGCCGAGTTGGTTGATCGCCTGGCTATTTCGTGATGGCATTTCGTCGCTGCCCTATGGGTGCTGGTGACTATCGTTCTTTGCGCTATAACAGTGGTGTCCGTACACAGTATTTTGGTAAAACTATTTCTTATGCTTCTTGGCGATATTTGGGGAAAGTTCGACAAGAGTTTATGCAACATGTTTCTGCTGCTCTTCCTGGTACTTCGGGTTCCCATCTCTGTGATGCTTTTCAGGAGGGCAGTGCAGACTCTGTGGCACGCATTCCTGTTCATCAGGCCTAGGTTTTCCCCTGTGTTCTTCTGTCTTATACTGTGTCTTCTCGGTAGCTTATACTGTGTTTTCTTCTAAGAAAAAATTGATGTACAAAAAAATGTAATCCTTAATCCTAAAGGAGCATTTCGTCACATTCGGAGTTGTGATCTGCGGGTACACTGTATACCAATATTTGTTTACAAGAAGAACCAGATGAGCACGGACAGGGAAAGTGGGAGGGGAAACAAGAGTGACAAGAGGATCACGGAATCCAAAGCACAGCAAAAGGAAAGCACTACATTGTGCATAAACCTAGCAGATTATACTAAGGAAACTCTTAAGCCACGCCGAGAATGCAACACTTGGAGGCGACAAGCGGCGCCTCACGCGCCGCTCGAGGAAGCACGGGGACGCTTGCGGCCCATGGCGCGGGTGAAGAGCGCCGTGGCCGGAGAAGGCATCCCAGCCGAGGAAGAAGCGGCCTCCGTGCCGTCCGCAGCGGCGGACAAACCACGCAAGACGTTGTCCGCGTGAGCAACATGGACGGCGAGAGAGACCTTTCGACGCCAGGAGGCCAACAACTTGCCCACGTGCATCCCTTTAGATGCGGCTGCCTGCTTGGCTAGCTCCGTCAAGAAAGCCGTGGCGTGGCCGCCAAGAGTACCAAATTCCGTGACTGCAAAGGGAATGAAGCGGATGTCGGGGCGACTCCTCAACCCCTCCGAGTACTTCTCGAACTTGGTCTTCTCAGCACGGCGGAGAGCGACTTCGGGTGACGGGGGGCTAGACACGCCGAACAAACCGGAAACCACGGCATCAAGGGCAAGTTTTGAGCCTCGGATGCCGTGATAGTGCAAGACACCCACATCCGCGGGGAGACCGTCGTTGCCGTTGGGGAGTTGAACTAACATCGTGGGATCTGTGAGGACCTCGACGCCAACCCCGAGTGCGCCACGAACCTCGGAGATGATTTCCGCAAGGGCCGTCACTAACCAAGAGTGAGCGGTGTGGACCGAAGCATCTCCGCCGCAACGAGCCAAATGGTCCGCAAAAGCAGTGGCCCACGCGTCATCCGACATGTCAACACCCGCCGACGAGAACGCACCCCGCATAGCTTGAACCGAGAGATGGCAAGAAGCACAAGCAGTGGGGGAGCGTAGAGAAGAGAGGATGCGAGATGAGGGTAGGCCGAAGATGCGACAGACCGCGACACGGAAAACTGCGTCGTAGTGCTCAGGGAACTTTTCACGGAGCTCGCCCAGGCGACCCGAAGTAGGCGGGTCCGAAGCCAAAAACGCAAGGGCGCCGTGGCCGAGACGAGATACAAAACGCCTAGACTCCGGCCGAGCGCGGTTGGAAAACGTGGGAGCGAGCTTCGCGAAGCGAAACAAGTTGACACGCTCACTGATGTCGGCTTGTAGCTTTGGAAAGGTGTCCGTGGCAAACGCAGAAAGAGGGACGAGCGAGGGTAGGCCATCAAGGGACTGGGCAATCTGCTCGTTGTTTGATCGGGCTTCGGCAACGCATCCGGCGCGAGCCACCGTTGGACGTTTCGGGGGGAGCATCGCTAAGGCTGTGGTTATCAAAGGTTCAGACTCGGCGAGGGCGTGAGAACCGCACGCAGCGTCCAAGCGCGCCCACGACGAAGCGAGTTCTAACGACCACATGGGTTCGTTATCGCCGTCGTCTCCGTCCGGTGTACCATGCCTACGGGACACCGCTGTGGTCATAGCACTCGCTAACCGTCCATACATGGTCGGCTCCATTGGAACATCGTCTTGGGAATCCCCGCGCACGCGAGCGTCTTGTGTTGTAAGGAAACGAATAGCTGAGCCCACTGCCAAACCGGCCGCTCCGACATGGGCCGCATCCGCCAAGGCAGCCAAATCCCCCACCCCCATGCCGCCGAAACGTATGGGAAGAGACATCTCGGAGCGAGTGTTGCTGGGTAGGCTAGATGCGGGAAGGCCCAATATCTCAGCCGCCACATCTAGGGTGGCATTGTCAGCGCGCTCGAGGAATGTTTCGACGGTGTCACCGTAGCCCTCACCCCTGCCAAGACCTCGGGGGACTGTACGGGCAAAGTGTCCGAAGCGGCGATTGCAATGTTGATGGATACGAAGCGCAGTGTGAGTGTGCCGGTGAGCCGCTAGACCCCTTAGACGTTCGCCATAGGCCTCATACTTACTTAAGGCCGTTTCGAACACGTCTCGAGCAAAATCGGATGAACCCATTGGCCCCCCCAATACTTTCGTCCCTTCCGTGGAGACATTTACTCCCCGCATGATGTGGCCGTCGGGTAAGTTATCGAAAGCATCACCGACACCCAAAGGGGAATACAAAACAGTTTTTGCGGATGGTTACGGTGAGGCCAACGCTAGCATACGCCTCCGGCATAGCGTCGCCAATAGCCACGAGAGACGGAGGGGGTCCCAAGAAGTGAACATCGTCAGAATAACCGCAGAGAACGGATTCGTTCGGGGCAATCGCAGCCAATTGCTTGTATACCCTGGAGGCAACAATTGCGAAGAACATGGCCCCGAGGACGCAACCTTGATGGACTCCGCGGGTACTCGGAATGCGCATGGCCGGGCCGTGAGCATTTGATGAGTCGTAAACGTACAAGGTAGATGGACGGCCATACAGCATAGTAGCGACGCGGAGCAACGGTCGAAGCGCGGGATTTGCGGACAACTCCTCAAACAAGGGACGCCGCAGGAACTCGTTGAACGCGTTGGATGCGTCGCCTTGCATGTCCGCCCAGTCCGGTGAAGCGTCAAGCGCGGCTCGAACCATGAATTGTACGATCTCAACCCCGCCGCGAACGCCGACGCCAAATTGGTGCCGAGCAGCCAACCATTGAGACACTTCGTCACCAATTACGGCGAGAAGCGCGCGATTCGCGAAACGAACTAAAACGGAGCCAATTCCAATCGGGCGCAACGTCCCCTTTTGGTCGCGAAGTTCTTGCTCTTGTGCGCGTCGTTGTTCGGGATCGAGCTTGTCTAGCGGGATAAGTGTGGCAGAGGCAAGGAATGAAGCAACGCCGGGTGGAACCTCTGCGTTCACGATGGCTTCGGCTAAACCGGTGAGAGTGCAAGGGGAACCCAACGCGCGAAGAGTTTCAAACCTCCAACCGTCGACGTGAGGACTAGATTTTCGAGGGCATCTAGCAACGACCTCCATAATATCGACTTCCGAAGCGCGGAGTTTGATACGAGGGAGGGAGAAGGGATCCGGCAACACGTCCGCGAGGTCGTCATCGTCTTGTGGGTGCAACCGTGATAATTCCTCGTGCACCCCACGACCACTTGCAACGGGGTTGGAGCTTAGGGCCTCCATAGCACGGCGGTACTCCCCAACCGCAGCTAGACTAGCCGCCCGGTTGGCGACCTTGGCCGAGACGCCGTTATGAAAGGGTTGCGAAGGGGAGGTGGGGTCGGTACCGGCCCTCGAAAGTGAGGTAGGTGGCGGTGCCCGCCCATTGGTAAGGGATGCGTGGGCGCGAGCGGCGGAAAACAATGTATCAAGATCTCCTGACGCCCAATGGGCTAAGCGGTTGTCACGGTAATCGGCGACCGGGTCAGGGGGCAGATGCCCCGCAGAAGTGAAATCAGCCATGGGGCGCAAAACTAAGCGCGGAAATAAAAGCAACGCCGCCCAAGCCGCTTCCGCGGAAGCCCCTTGGGTGGCCCTACCGCGGAAAGACAAAACGCAACCGACAAGTTCCTCGAAGACCGGCTTGACGAGGCGCACCACCGAAGGGGGGACGCCGTTCGAGGACGTACTAGATCGGAAAGAAAGGAGGTAGGACTCGAAGAAGGCTTTAGAGTTCTCCCCGCCAGTGGCCCCATGATTAAGGCACCATTGGACGGCGGGGGGCAAGGACTGGGGATGCGGCGGGGACGGCCGACCACGCGGGAGCGAAGCACCGTATGCCGGCTGTTGGGATGGCGTAGTATTGCGGTGAGAGCAGGAATGTAGGTGTCTACTAAGGCCACCGCTCCGAAAGTATCGTCCGCAAAAATTGCACGGCGCGAGAAGGTGGCGGTCGGCATCCACAACTGGGCAATTGTCGGGCGCAAAAGTGCACGTTGTCGCGGGGGAGTTTAGATGGGCGCATAGCGCTTGAAGGGTCGGGAACGACGCTGAGCAACTAACGCACCTCAAAGGAGCGGGGGGTAAAAAACGAGACGGAGTATGTCCAGGTCGTAAGGCATGCGAAGGCGCTTGAGCGTTAGTAGGTGATGATATCGGAAAGTCACCCGGAGCGGGGGCCATAGGGCACGACCTTGCCCCGCCGCCGGGCGACCGGCCTAGAGGTGGCGGTGGAGGACGCCGATGACTATGTCCCGGCCGGGTCGCCGCGGCGGACATCCGGGGTGGCACGTGTGTCGCGTCCTAATATAAGTAGAACACGCCGGGTCGAAGAAGGGGGGGGGGGGGGGGGGGGTATGTGGCTTGGACTATACCGGAAGTCGCCCGAGGTGGCGCTGTGGCGTGCCTTGGAGGGAAGATTCGCCGCCGACGTGGTGGGCTCCTCGATGCCGGTCCGTCGCGCCTCTAACCTCGCGTTGCTTGTAGTGGGGAGCCTTGGAGCCCGCGATGGAGGTGCTCAAGAAAAGAGCAAAGAAGCTATTTTGTACCCGTGTACCAACCACAACAAGAGTCGGAAGGCAACTCCGTCGTGCAACGCCGTATCGTAGCGGGGCGCCAAGCGATAAAGGATGACCTTGCAAATAGCGGGCTCCGAGTACGGGTAGCGATTAGAATGAACTTGGAGCAGTACTGGAGTTGTAGTACCCGTACAGTGATAGCGATGACGCGTGCCGATGCCTTGAGCCTTGCTGAAGGGGATGACCACGCGCGGGCGAAAGTTATAGCGGTACCGGTAGCGGCCAAGGGTCTCGAGGATGCCGATAATAGGGGCGGTACGGGTAGTTGTACCCGGTCACGGGTCGAGCGACGAATAAAAGATCCCGGGAGGGTCACGCTGGCGATGGTACAAATAAAACGCACCGGAGCCGCCGACGGCGAGTGACCGCGGACGATAAAAACGAGAACTTTATGTACAGGTACCGCGCGATGCCACAGCGTAGGAGAGCGCCGAGACAAAAGCAAACACGAGTAGGCGGGCAGGCGTCACGCTCACCGCTACCAAGTTCCGAGCTCGCGGGCTCCCGACCCAAGCTCAGCCGCGCACGCGCATGCGGTGGCGGCGGCGAATCAAAATAAATAGCTTAACATCTCATCTTTCGCGGATGGTGGCCAAGTTCATCTAAGAACCGGCCTTAACCTCTGTACAGGTAGGAGACAGGCAGGGAGGGAAACCCTAACTACCCGGCACTTACCTGTAGCCCTAACCCCTCACGCTACCCCCAATGTACGAAAATAAAGCGAGTTATATTGTAATACTACACAATACAGTGCAGTACAATGTAGGGCAAACGCAGGGCTATGTGCATACTACCCTAGCCTTATTCAACCTACCAATGCTCTCGACAATATCTAGTTCTTTAGAACCGACCCGCGAGAATTCGGCCCATGCGTACTTTAATTAGTACTTTTTTTTTCCCCGAGGCAACGCCGCAAACGCTCTCCTACCTTAGCGAGGAGCTAACCTTTCCCACGGCGAAAAGCGGGAGTCAACACGAGCAGCGCCCGTCTATGTTGTTGCGTGCCTACACGCTCCTAACAGACTTGCTGGCTTTGCTTCTTCCTCGCCGATCGCTCTCATGCGTCGGCTAATTCTCCCGTGGACAGTTTTTCCCGCTACATGTCAGACTAGTATATTACGCATTACATTTAGAACCGCTTCATATCGGCAACTCGCCGGTAGCGGCACGTTCTTGTGAGCGCATGTCGCTACACCTACCCGGCCCGAGACACACGCTACAAGCACTACACCTTCAACTAAGATGGCACCTTCCTCGACGCAAGCTATGACGACGTCAAGACCTCGGCTTCCTTGAGTGGGGGTGTTAGCACTAGCATCCCGTTGCCTAGTGTTTATGTACAAGGTAGATATTTGTCATCCTAGTACTTATTGTTATGCTTTTCGCCATAATCTATTCCCTATTATGGCGGTGCGCCGGCCCTGCCGGTGCCTTCGCCGGCCGCCATCTCTCTCCTTCTCAGTTCTCTAGTCACCACAGCCGGCCCCTCTGTGGGGCCGGCACGACCCTACGTGTAACTATCCGTTCCCCCCACCCCCCCGCCACCCACTCCGCCATCTACTCCTTCCTCTCCCTACTCGCCCACAACGCGCACCCGATTCCATCAGTGCTGTTTCTTTGTGTACGAGCAAAATGCGCAAATTATACACTGTTAGCACTAGCATCCCGTTGCATAGTGCTTATGTACAAGGTAGCTTTCTGCCATTCTAGTATTTAGCGTTATGCTATTAGCGGTACTCTATTCCTATTAGTGGCGGTCGGCCGGCCCTGCCGG
>JAPMLY010003159.1:0-25918 GCA_026401115.1 Tetraselmis chui | reverse complement strand
TTTCGCTGAACGCACACGGCTCGAGCCTTCTTAAAGACTTGGCCAAACTCGTCTCTCCGGTAGACCGCTCGACCTACCTCTCCCAAGCTATAGGCAAGCTGCTACGCCTACATGTTACCGCTCGTTCGAGAGCCAACGCTCACCCAACCGACAGTTCTACCTTCCCACGCGCCCTTGACGACAAAGATACTACCGGTCCGACTACTGAAGCCCGCCCGGGGGATAAGTCCCTAGACGACCAACCCATGGATGTGGAGGAGGATACCCACATGACAGGCATACCCAACCCCCTATCCCCCACTCTAATACTCTAATACCTCTCCCCCCGAAGAAACACAATGGCAACAAGCCCGCCCCTCTCAGCGCCGCCCTCCAACAACCTCGGACGACTCACTTGCATCGGACGACTATGTCTAGCGTGTCGGCTCTCTCCGCCTCGCGCTCCGATCCGCCTCGCCCACCTCCCGTCGCCACCTCGCGGAAGAATACTCCGCACTCATGGCCGATGACCCTCATGCTTCCCACTTCTAGCGGAAAATGCAACGCCACGATCTTGCCCCCACGCACTCTCTCCTACACCGTCACGCAGCCCCCACCCCTCAGCGGCCCAGACCCCCTCCATCCGAGTCCGCGGCAGCGGATATTTCAGTTGACGGCATCCCCCGCAGATCCACACCCGCCCAGCCCCCAAAGTCTATCCACTCCGGTGGTGGCATACTGGGATCAACACCAACGCCTCGACCTCAGCCATGGTGAGAAACGCGAACGGTGGGACGTCCTTGACTGCCTTAACCGTTATTTATAAGAGGGGTGCCAATAGTGGGTGCCGGAAGAGAAAGGGACTAGCATGCCAATCCCTTAGCAAGGCGATCAGAATTAGCGATGGCACTACATGTATGATGTTTCTCTTCCGCGGTTGAGGGGAATTCTATGGATTACAAAACGGGACTTTACCACTGAGTAGTAAGTAATGCAATGTCTTCTAGGCTCCGGCAAGCCGGTGGTTGATTGCACTCCCTTATATGGTTTTACTTACTCAGTCCCTAGGGGTATCTAGGATTAGGGATCCCAGCCTAAATTCTATATTCCAAGTCCTAGATGGTATATGCAAGAAGGCCCTTAGACAACAACCGTATAAAGTTAGCGGTAAATGTTTTAAATGATTTACATTTTCATGACGAGCATGTATCGCGACAATCGTCTTACTTGTCTTTTTTTACACTAGGTGGAGCAAGAGTTGAGTGCCTTACTGGTAACCTCGTCACTACACAGCACGGTGGAATCATCCATTACCATCGCGATAGAAAAGTACAACGAGGCGTCGCAACCGGCCGTCTACTATGTGTTATTCCTGAGGGTGCTCACCCTTGCTAGTCTACTAGGGTTTTCGACGCCTTCCGACTACGGACTTCCGCTACCGACAAGACCCCCATGTATCGTTGGGCGATCGACAACCGCGAGAAGCCAACCATATGGTCAGTGGACACCCTTTCGAGCTGGATGCAGCTCGTCGTGACGGACATCAAGTTCAACCCCCCTAGACGTCATTGCTTGGACGTCGCATTTACTTCGAAAAGGTGCGACCACGGCCGCGTACGCGATCGTGGTTAACGTCGTACATAAAATAAAGCTTTTCGGCGGTTGGGCGACGGAGTCAAGCGTCGTGCTCGACTGGATCGACCCCACTGTCGTTCCCACGATCGCGGATTGGTACTTTTTAGATTGGCTAACGCCTTGGTGCGGCCAACCGAGAACAACCCGCCAGACGGCGACATTATGGCATACCGGAGCCCCCCAATTATGCTTTGAAAATGGACATATTATTGTTAATTACAGAGGTTTGAATTACCCGGGGCTAGACTAGCAAGCGTTGTCATGATGCTTCGCAAGTCTAACCGTCAAGGCTAGCTTTTGCGTGCGTTGCCTTAGTAAAACTCACCCTCTACATATGACGCGCCGCACATAAAGTTAGTCCACCTTCCGCCTTTTGCGAGAGCACGTCTCTCGCAAACCTACGCTCTCTGATTCCCTCTTTATTACTTCTTTACATCCGGTATCAAAGACCAGGGAAAGTACTAACAAAGTACTGATTTTTGTGGGAAATTCATTTTTCTCGCGGGCAATCTACATATACAAGCCTATGAGGGCTGTCACCGCCGCCTCCCACGGCGCGATGGCACACCCTCCCTCACAGCCTTCTTGCCTCCTATCGCCACCCGCCGACCACTCCTCTTGCTCCTACCCGCTCCTATTCGCTCCATAGTCTTCTCCTCTTCCATGCCGACCTTCCTCGACCTTCATCCGCTCAGTACCGGCTCGATCCAACGCGTTTCCGGTCCTCACCAGACAACTCCCGGCTCCCAGTCAACCTCGACACAACAAACTCACACAAAACCTAGTCACTACTAGCTCGCTGCCCCCACGGCCCTTACCTCTCGCCCAGCCATGCTTTAAACAAATACTCACTACTTCCCGGAGCTCTAGCTCCAAAATTTTTGCTTGACTTTGCGCCCCCTTGCCCGTTGAATTTTTTCACAAACCATAGCCAAGTTCCAACACCTCTCACCATGAACCCACCCGACGCCGCCGATGACCAACCTACCCAAATGAACTGCACCGATGAAACCCCCCAGGAGGACATCAACCCCCGGGACGCCAATGTGACTCAGACCCAACCCTCGCCCGACCCCCACACCGAGGTCAATACCCAACCAACTGCGCAGCCTCCCACCTAGGCCTTTGCAACACGCGTCCCCGCCCCCCCCCCCCCCCCTTCCCCCGTAATACCCGCTCACCCCTCTCTCCCCGCCTACGACGACTTCGCCAACCCAGCGCGCCACCTAACAACCCAGTTGTCCCACGCCCACTCGCCCAACCCTCACATATGGTTGTCATAGGCGAAGGTACTGGCACCCCTATTGACGACCCCGTGGTTCGCAAGCTGAATAAACTTACCCGCCCCATGATCCCCGTCACCCTCGCGGTAGCCACCTTTACCACTAAGACGATTATCGAAGAGGCCGGCCGATGTTGGGGCGTCAAACTTCTCCACGAAAACATCCGCATATGCTCCAAGCCCACCCCCCTCGGCCCCAAAACTCCGGATGGTCATCGCAAATCCCCCCCCCCCCCCCTCGCTACCGGCACGGTACTTACCCTCTCGACCGCCGAGTGGTGGTTAAGGAGCTACTCCACGGTAGAACCACACCCACGATCTCGCTAGCGTTCTAGCCGACCATGAAGGCTCCCCGTGTGAGACTTCCATCGAAGGGGATCCCCACCTGCACGACGCCGAGAAACGTGGACACCACATTTGGCTCTCGGGACCCGAGCTCCAAGGCCTCACCAACTACCAAACTAAGGATCTCTTGTCCTCCGCGCTGACGTTCCTATGGGATGACAATCAAACACAACTACCCAACGTCGAGAACACACTCTACACATGAACGGACGAGGCGTGGAAGGAGTATGAAGCTAAGGACAACACCCCCTACCCCAGCTCAGTAGTATACCCCGCCGAGGCTCACTCTTGCAAGCGTTCGAGCTTCGAGACGTGTACAAGTCTCGCCGCCCTAGCTCGGTCGCTCGACTCGAACTCGTATCGGCGATATTAGCGCACTGCCTTATCGACGCGGTTGGTGACACTCTAATAGCTTTCCATATGAGGGACAGGTTCGCCCACTTCACGGTGGGGGAGCTCGCCCCCCGCTCCACAGGATTACATACCGCCAGTCAACAACCTATTCTACCGTTGGGGTTGGACTGCAAGCTGATCGAGACCTCCGGCTTCACCAACTTTGTCTTACCCCCGGCCGACGATATAGTTGTAGCGGTCATCGACTCCATTAACTACCACCTGGACACAATCCGCGGTACGACCATCCTAAACCGCAAGAGTGGACGCCACTCAGCACCAAGCACCGGCAACGCTGATCACCGAAGGACCGGACGGAGCCGGGGTTATCGCTATGGGCTCAGCGGACAATTCTTTCACGGACACCCGCAAGGTAGTCCTAAGCCTCACCTTCCATGCGCCACCACTCTCAGACAAATCCGAATCCGTCTTATGCCCGACCCGATCAACCCCCGGTTTCTGCGTATCTACCGCGTCCCTTAACACGAGATGGAGAACGGCGAAATCATACCCCAAGCCCGTCCCGCACACCTTACCAAGCTGCCCTCAACCGTACCGATCTGACGACTGACCTCGTGGCCGACAGCACTTGGACCACTAGCGGTCTACCATTCCGGAAAAAAGCAAGACCCATGCGTCACCACCACATCACGGAACGCCACAAGATGATCTTCGCCTCTGTCTCCCTTAACGCGCACGGCTCGAGCCTTAAGGAGGCTCGGCCAAGCAAACCACCCATGTGGACCGCTCGACCTACCTTGCCGAGGCTATCGACAGACTCCTCCGTCTACATGTCACAACTAGAGCGCGAGACTACGCCAACCCGAGAGACAGCTCCACCTCCCCAAGGGCCACCGACGACGGCGACAACGCGGAACACTAGCCCGGGGGAAAGTAACCCGGACGATCACCCTATGGACATGGAGGAGGACTTAGCAACGGCTGACGATCGGGACCCACGCCACAAGAACCCCACCCCCGACACGACCCGATGGCAACAAGCACCCCCCCCCCCCCCCCCCCCCCACCCCCCCCCCGAAGTGCCAACAAACCCACATGCCACGGACGACTTCGACCAACGTGTCGGTTTTATTCGGCTCGCCCTTCGACCAGCCTATCCTGCCTCCCGCCCGCACCTTGCACAAGAATACGCAGCACTGTTGGCTGAGGACCCCCTCCTTCTGCCCACTACCGGCGGGAAAACACAGCGCCCGGACCCCGACTCCCTGCGCTCCCACTCGCCCCATCCGATTGCCTCCACTCCCTAGCGGCCCAGGCCCCCTCCCTCCGAGTCCGCCGCAACGGACATATCTCCGGACGACATCCCCCGCCGATCAATAGGAACCCACCCCGCCGTGACCGCACACTCCGCCGGTAGCGCACTCTACTGAACACCATCGCCCCGACCTTCACCCCGGAAGGAAATGCCAAGAGTGGGACGTCTTAGACTGCCTTAACAGTTCTTTCCAAGAGGTGTGCCAATAGTGGGTGAGGGAAGAGAGGGGGACTAGGAGGCCAGTCCCTTAGCAAGGCCATCGGAGTTAGCGATAGAACCAATTGTAGGTTGTTTCTGTTTCCGTGGCGATGGGGGAGTTTGCAGATTTCACAACGGGACTTAACCGTTGAGCCGTATGTAATGAAGTGTATTTCATCCTCCGGCCCTGCCCGAATTTGAAGACACTCCAATGAGCGGTTGTACTGACATGGTCCCTATGGAGTATCTAGGATTAGGGATGCCGGCGAAAGTTTTGTACTCTATAAGTTCCATATGGCATATGCAAGAAGGCCCCCCGACAGCAACCGCATAGCGCGTTATCTGTAAATGCTGTAAATCACTTTAATTTTCCCTCTCTATGCATGTACATGGCCCTTTGGGCTTTGGCCCTGTCAGGCAATTCAGGTAAGAGATCTACACTTTGGCATAAATGAGCCACCCACTGCTTTGTAAATTAGAATCAATGTTCTTTTTGCTTGGTGGTCTCCGCTGTTATTTCTTAAAAGGAAATTTTAGTAATCTATGTTAACATGTACATTTAGTTGTACGGATTGATGTACGGATATCTACTACGACACCTGTGCGGGTTCCCTGCCAGTCCCATATGCCGGGGGCGCAAAAAAAAAAAAAACACCGAGTCGAAAATTTCGATTATACGGGTACGCGTACCACCAGAAAAGGAAAGTACTGATAATAATCCTTTTATATTATTAGTGAGGGTTACCTGCCGGTCCCATATCCCGGGGGCGCAAAAAAATTCCTTATTATATTGTTTATTTATTATGTACAGGTACCGGGTACTGGTTTATTTTGTGGACCCCTCAATATGAGCGCCACGTGAGCATGTGAGCCACTCCATGCCAGACGGAAAGCTGTCCTACCTGTACATACGTACATACCCGTACGCCTCGGATACCCTCATCGTACAGGCGCCTCGCGCTGGTTTCGCAGCAGGTCAGACAGGTCGGCACCACTCAACTGTGACGCAGCGGCTGCGGTAGGGCTTTGACGGGCGTCGTCGTCGAAGGAAAGCCTGCGAAACTACCGTAGCCCTACGCTTGGACCAGTGTCGACTTGTTTTTATTGCAGTGGGTTTATATTGGGAGCAGCCTTGGATATTCGCTGAGAATAGAGTCGTCATATTTACGTCAGCCATCAGCGCCAAAAATGCTGTCTCCCGTACAGCCGCCGCAACCAGGCTGCGGGGGCGGACAGTTTCAACGCCGTGTTGTATGTCGTGCGTCCCCGAGGACCACACGAGCGACTCGGGGGTTGCCAGGGGACGTCAGTGGTGGTGGAGATGTCGGAGGCTGGGCATCTCTCCCCCAGGATATCGCGAGGCTGGTGTTTATGCGGGTGCTTACCAAGACGGCCGCCCCCGGTGGTGTCGACGATAGGTGTGCCGCTGAGGCAGGGACCCCTGACGCGTTGTTCGACGCAGACACGTCAGGTTCCGAGACCTCTTCTATCTGCGGAAACTCACCGCCCGTGCTCTCGATCGAGACGGCAACGGAGTCCGAGCGCGAGGTGTTAGCTTCTGCGCGACTCGTGTGCCGCTCCTGGGCGTATTATCTGTCCGGCACGATACAGGTTCTGCGCCCGAGCCACAAACGCACCCCTAAACACTGGGTGGAGCACTTTCCAGTGAGTACCTCTCCGCCTCCTCCGCCTCCTTCCTTCAGAACTTTATTTCCCTCGCGTGTTGCAAGGGGGTGTTGTGTTGACAAGCTGCCTGGGTCTCCCCAAACAGGAGGTGCGCGCGTTGGACCTCACTCGCGCGAAGCGGTTTCGGATAGGCAACTCTGACGTGCAGTCCAAAGTTGTGCAGTGGTTTGAGAAGCTGAAGCGGTCGTTAGATGAAGGGCAGGGGAAGTCGCTTAGCAAGTCCCAGCGGGGTGGCTGTAGTCCCATGGTCGGGCTCAAACTAGAGCAGCTCTTTGCCGCCAACCGTCGCTTGAATGCAAACGGTGCGGCCATCATCGGTTCCCTCACCTCCCTCACAACCCTGGACCTCGCGGACAGCGTGCTCAGCGACGCTGCTGTGGCTGAGTTGCGTCCTCTCTCGAAGCTGAAGTCGCTGAAGCTCAAGGGTAGCCATAAAATATCAGAGGGGGTTCTGCTTGACACCCTCCGGAACTACCCCCACCTGCAGGAGCTCAACCTCATGTGCTGCCATCGAGCAGTGACAAACACGCAGCTGGAACGCCTCCAAATAGCAGGCCTGCGATCGCTGAACCTCCGGGGCTGTGATCGTTTGACAGCCGAGGGGCTGCAGCATCTTACTCGCTTCACTCAGTTGGAAACTTTGGACGTGGGGTGCCTCTCGCACCTCGACAATAAGACGCTCGCCACCATCTCACGCCTGCCATGTCTGAAGCACCTAGACATCAGGGCGGCCAGCAAAGTGACGGACGATGGGCTGATCCACCTATCCAAGCTGACTTCCCTCAACAGCCTCAGCTTTGCGCACTGTCACTCCATTACCGCGTTCGGTGTGGAGGACCTGTTCAGATACGACAACCCGCTGCCTAACCTCCGCAGCCTGGACTTGAGTTGGGGGCCAATGCTGAAAGACACTGCGCTCATCCCTATCGCGAAGCTCACCCAGCTCCAGACGCTCAAGCTGCGACATTGCTCGGCGGTCACGGATGAGGGGGTGGATATCCTGTCGGTGCTAACCTCGCTCACCCACCTCGACTGTGGCAGCTGCACTGGCCTCAGTGACGTCGGCATGTCGAACCTCACCTCGCTGCATAAGCTGCGTCGCCTGGAGCTCGCGGTGTGTGACAACCTAACAGACAAAGGCATCCGTTCACTTCACCCTCTGCTACATCTGGAGCATCTGGACCTGCGCTGTTGCGTGCAGCTGAGTGACCGCACGGTGGACACGTTGCTACGATTCCCATCGCTCAAGTCAGTTGACCTGCGCCTGTGTCACGGCATCGCAAAGCCCGCCCTCGGCCGCATCAAGCACCTTCTCGAAGAAACCCCGTTTTAGTAGGCACCGCGTTACTCAATTGGGCGTTAAAGTAGTTTCTTAGGTTCTTAGTACTTTTACCTTTCTGTCTGAGAATGACATGGTGTTGTGGAGCAGGCGCGAATTCAGCCGAAGTGTCCACATTTATCTACATCGACTTATTAAATAATCTTTTTATTAATGTTTTCTCACACCGAGGAACAGGACCCTTCATCTGCACCGTTTCCTTTTGGACTGCACCTCTACCACACCGGATAGCTCAAAAATCCCACAGGGGCTGCCGAGTCCCGACCGTTCCGGCGGTGAGGGTCATCATCGCGGTCTGTCATTTTCTCAGGAATTGGATCGCCTTCCTTTGGCAAGCCTGCAAAAGGACGAGCGCAATTTCAAGTTATGCACAGCTCGCATACGTGTGTGCTAGGTATCACTCTTTATGACAACATCACTGCAGTGGGTGGGTGTGTCACCATCCAGCGCTGCCATGACCTCCTCGCGCTTGAAGTACTTGTTCATGTAGCTCAGGATGGTTTTCCCTGCCGCGTCATGCAGCCCCAGTGCCTCCGCGAACAGCCGGCGCCGTGTCGCAATGCCCCCCAACGGAACCCACTTTCTCGACTCCTCCTGCGTCTCCCCCAACCGCCCAATTAGCCCCCACTCCTTCAGCTCCTCCATAGTAAACTCCTTTCGGCCTTCCTTTGCCGCCCGGGCTCTCTTCAGTGCTGCTCTTATCGTCTCAGGCTCGGCATTTTCCACACCAACACTGCCCGCCTGCAACCAGGGGATTACATAACCGCCACATGGCTCATGCCGCAGGAGCACAAGACTGTACAACCCAAATATTCCTGTGAATTACCTCGTGCCATGTTGTGTCCTCTGTTGCACTGCAGAGAAGCACTGGGATGAAGGCATTTAGCGCCTGAGGCAGCAGCTGGTTCAGGTCCGCCCGGTACTGAGCACCCGCGATGTCAGGATCAAGCAAAAGAAAAACCTGCACATGCACACGCAATCATACATTGAGATGGCGATACACTTCAGTAGAGTAGGCTCAGCAAAGGCGACTTGGCGGGATGAAGCTGGGGGTGAGTGATGAGCCAACGCACCGAATCATGCTCCCCAGCCAATTTCTTCATCTCGCGTGAGAAAAACTTCTTTTGCATGCGGTTCATCTATCAAGCAAAAGGCACAGCGCGTCAGATTCAAAGCCAAAACTACTATGGGATCTCATATGCATGGAGGATCGATAGCCGGGGATTGTTTCAAGTACCACTTGCGTCACAGCCACGACTCTCCCGGCTGTAACCGCTTTCTTCACAGCTTTGACGTCATTGGCGCCCTCCACAAAGATAACCCCCGGGATGTGTGGCAGCCCTCCCGACCGCTCCCTGCCTTTCCCCGGAGAGCCACCACCCACCCTGTCTCCACTTTCCCGCGGTGCCCTCTCAACGGTCGCGCACACTTCACGCCTCCCCAGCTTCCCCGACTGCTCTGGCACGTCATCACTACGTGGTTGACTTGAGGCAGCTTCTCTATGTTGATGTGACGCGGCGCCTTGTCCAGGTCCATCACTCCTTTCCGTGACGGCCCTCCCTTTAACCTCCTTACCCATCCCAGCTGCACGAGCCTCTACCCGCGACCTCGCCATCAGCCTCGCACGTGACTCTGTCCCACTGCCACCCCCAACGCCTGCTCCTCTCCTCGACCCACTTTCCTGCAGTGACCTCAAATTGCCAGCTCCCCGGTTGCCTCCCGCTGACTGCTGAGTCTTCGCCGGGCGCCTCTCTGACTCCCATGGCACACTCCTCTGTTGCGCACGCGCCGACTGATTCTTTGCTTCTACCTTTCTCACCGAATCCTGCACACAGGCATGCGTGGGTGGTCAGAGCCTCCCTTCAGCAGCAGCGAAAGTGCATTAACCATGCATTCTCCCCTCGCCTTCCTCCCCCGATCTATCTCACCAGTTCTGCCTCGCTTTCCTCCTCGATGTTCCCTTTGTCCTGGACTTCAGGTGAGCGCACTCTTTGATCATCTCGACACAGCCTCGCTGCTCCTACGTAACTCTTCGGGACAGAGACGCCCGCCTTCAGCATCAGCTGAGCCACATTTTCCAGCGCGAGGGGGTCCTTTGATGCGGGTGATGATGAGCTGGGCGCCTGCCCCTTCTGCCCACCAGCTGAGGGATCCTTCCCGTCATCACCGCCCCCTTGGCCGCCCTTCATCTTTAGCCTCTCTATCAGCTCCGCTTTGTTCCCCGAAACCTTCAGGCCCCGTCCCCTCAGCAGCGTCTTCAGCTGCACCACCGTCAGCTTGCTCAGGTCGTGCTGCTCGTGCGCGAGCACATCCTCCACCCCTATCACCTTGTGCCCGCCATTACCCGGTGATGCTCGTAGCTTCAGTCGAGAGTCAGCTGCTGACCTGATTAGCACAGCGGAATGTTGGATTATCACCGCCTTTTCAAAAGCAAAATACTGTATGGCCATCCCCCGACGCCAAAGCGGTCGGGTCGAGCCGCCGCTCACCTTTTGTCAGATAGCCGACTCAACGGCGACCGCGCAGCAAGCTTAGCCCCCACGCACTGTAAGTTCCGCGGCCATGGCAGCTGGGCTTTCGTTGGAGGAGCTGAAGTTGCACGCACGGTCACCATGACTCGATATTTGATGGGAGTTGCGGATGGCCGCGATTTCTGGACGCGACTTCGTATCTGGAGGTGATCTGAATACTGTGCTCGAGGCCGAACGACTGACAGTGTTTGCTTCAGGCAATCAGACCGACTAGAACAAAATAAAACTGGCCACACGGCTTCAGGTTGATCCGATGTCCTGGCCTCCGTCACAAACGGTGTGAAATGATGCGTGTGCGGTTACTTGTTAGAGACTACTTCCTTCTGGGTGGCTGTCAGCGGCCTTCGCACACCCTCACCTCGTTTGCCACTTCGTCACGCACTCCAGCCGAACGTCCGTCCTGATGCGGATGGATAGCCGCAAATATTTTCGTTTCCCTTGATATCATCGGCATATCATCGATATTATGTATTGATGCTATGGCTATATCGATACCGTACCCGTATCATCAGCAATTTTCAATTATGGTGGACATATCTAAGTAATCTATTATGTTTCCCGATCAAATTAAAGTAATATCTCAAACTAACTATCTCGTTTGAATAAGCTTCTCGCGAGTATTACATTAATACATAAAGCCGGTCTAGTTATGTAATAAATAGGTAACTACCTACACTGCTACTCTTTGATGAATAAGGTGAAAATCCGACGACTCCGTTGAAGTTGCCGTGAGACACCATGCGCCTGGTCGCTGGTTGCTCGCGGACTATCGCCAAACTAACGGGCTTTCACCCTTTGGCGCAGACACGAGATTATCACGATAGGATCGACAGAACGTAACCGTGCAAGAGCGGCATTACACACATGGATGATGACGGGCAGTTCGACGAGCTTACCCCTCAGCAGGGCACAACGCTGAGGGGTTCTGCTAAGCTTTCGTTCGTGACCGAGGTACGTACCGTAACGACACTTGGACTGTCGACCCTTCGAAGGAGACCTATAGCTTTCTCGCTGGGCATGTGTCTTAATATGCCAACCACAAGGGTGTGTATTGGGTTGTAACGAAGTGCCATGGAGTGGCATAAACAGATGTTCGACAGGATCGCGGCGAACTACGACGCCATGAATTGGGTGATATCGCTCGGGCAGACGACTCTGTGGCGGCTGTTGGCGCTGTGGAAGCTCCGTATGAAACGCTCACCCCTACCTGCACCACAACTTACCTGCTGACACTGGGTCATGAAACGCGGGGAAGTCGATGAGTAAATGGTACTCGACAGGTGGCGTGCTGGAACCGGGGTCCACCGTTCTGGACGTTGGCTGTGGAACAGGCTGGTGAGTGCAACCAACGACCCCACTTGCCGCTGTTCCCTTTGTGAGGATTCAAGAGTTGGCAATGAGAGCGTTGGGATATGAGCAGGGTTTCGGCGTACTTGCACAAAAAGTACCCACAGCTGAGGCTTCAAATTGAGGGGGTGGACTGCAGCGAGAACATGCTGGAAATTGCCAGAGTGAAGGACCCGCGGTCGCACTTCAGGTGAGTTTGGCATACATCCTGGAAAGCAGTTTAACATGCATCATGCACAGTAGGGAAACTTACAACATCTGCTGTCGTAGTGACGTGAGATGGGTGTCATAGAGACTCTATCTGGGTGCCTTGTTGCTCACATTCAGAGAGGTGACCATGAGCATGTTGGGCGCTCCCAGGTGTGGGGATGTGTGTAGAATGGACTTTCTGCAGGACGCCTCATTCGACTGCGTTTTGACAGTGTACACTCTCAGAAATTTCCCCGATCTTCAAGGCGCCCTGAAAGAGATGATGCGCGTTTTGAAGCCTGGAGGTGAGTTGTGATGCATGTGCCAGTGTCCATTCATGTTGCATTATCACACACTGCTGCCTGTTCTCCGCCGCTCACCTTGCTTCCAATGGTGACAGGCACGCTGCTGATCCTGGACGCCTTTCCTCCTTCATTCTGGCCAATGCAACGCCTGCTGGACGTGTGGCTGGGGTGGGTGGTACCAAGGATTGTGGGCTTGTTTTCAAGCCAGAAGGCCTACCAGTACCTGTCTCACAGCATTCAGAACACCGTGCCAGCCAGCACAGTTGCGGCCATGCTGCAGAGCAATGGATGTGCAGAGCTGGAGGTGTCGCTTTACTCCTTTGGAGCCGCTGGATGCATTCTGCTAAAGAAGTAACAAATTGCGCGGATTTATGTAACTCTGAGGCGCTTAAGAACACATCAAGACGCATCAGCTGAAACGCTTTTTCACCATTCCCATCTAACACTCCGTGTGATGCCAGAGCCGCAGTAACGGCGTTCATACCTCAATTACATGCATGCTATAATGTTTGTGTATATATACATAAGTCCCCCTCAATGCACATCAGCGCTCTAATTGTGGCCTCTGGTGTAGACCATCGTGATGTTCTCCACCTTTCCGCCCGCCTCAACAGTGGAATGGATGAGCAGCTCATCTTTGCCCCGGCGCTCAAACACGTCGGTTAGTTTCCACCCATTCTCTGGCCCCAGCTCCACTGTCAGCTGGAGCCGGCCATCAGGGAGGAATGTCGCAAGGCCGCGCTGCCACCCTTCACGCAAGTCTCTCCGCCCAATCGTAGTCTGCTCATCAAAGCGGTACACCTCGGTGACTTTGAAGTAGGGCACGACTGTCAGAAACCGCATCGTGAAGACCTCGTCAGTCAGCGAAAGCTCCACTCCGTCGATCATACGGGCTGTGGTCTTCTGAATGCCCCTGCGCGTTGGCAGACGCTTAATGGTAAATCATGAAGCAACTTCCAGGAACACATGAGAATACGCTGTGCGTGTGTGTACGACAACGCAATGGGGAGGGGCAGCCCACTACCTTATGCCCATCATCTCCAGGACCCGGTCGTAGGTGGACAAGTCGCTGCGCTTCATGTCCTTGGTCCACGCCCCAGATATGTCTGGCGCTGAAAGCTCGGCAGTCATCACAATGGGAGGCGACCCGAACGTAACCGCTGCGGACGGTTGAGGAGGCGGTGGCGGGGGTGGTGGAGCAGTCCACCGGGACTGGGGGAAAAGTGGCTCTGGCTGTGCCAAGCTGCACGGATTGGGAAGCAGCCGGTTGGTGGGTGAAAAGGGGTCTAGGGGCAGCCAAGAGGGTACTATATATCCGTCTGTGTGCGAGAATAACGCGGATTACGCGCACCTGTTGAACCCTCTACCACCCACAGGCTCCTGCAGCCACGAGCCTACCGTACGCAGGAGAGGTGCAGCTATGCTGAGCACGGGGGGAGCCGCAAAGGCAATCTTTGCAAAGTGCTCCGGACATTCTCGCACATACGATATCTTGCCTGCATCGCCACCACCCACACGTCACGGCTGCTGTCCCTCCACAACTATCTCAGAAAACAGAGACATTCAAGCTCAGTGTGCGAATGTCACTCACGATGCCATGCAAGAATTCTTCTCACCCTCGTCGTTGATTTTGTAGAAGCTAACCCCTTTGCCGAGTGGCATCTCAACTCCCCCGATCTCCATGTGCCTGCCCCACATCCAGCATCCCAGCGTTCATGATGGAGTGCCAACGTGGTATGCGCCAAGTTGAATGGCGATGAATTGTGAGGGGGGTCTTAGCAGCGTACCACATAACTCCTACTGATGAGGCATCGCCGAATGTGATGTCATCCACGATGAATTGAACATCAGAAGGGAGGCCGTTTGTGAACTCCTCAACAAAGCGCTTTGTCTCCTGTCATCGACAGATCAAACGCACAACATTGAATGGGCGAGCAGGTTTGGATTGGCACCAGTAGCGGTGTTATGACAGGGGAAGCAGAATGGCAGAGCGCGGGGGTGTCACTCACAGCAATGCCCACCGCTGGGCCGCTGTAGGCGAGGTCATGGTGGGTGCAGTCGTGGGCGTAGAGTGACAAAAGGGACTTCATGTCTCTCCGGTTGAACGCATCAAAGAAACTGTGACGACAAACGGTATCAGCGGAGTTCACTGACATCCGCAGGTCAGGTAGAATTCACACACAAAGTCACAAATTGTCATTGGAATTCTTGGCTGGATGATGGTAACTTGAGTGGGCAGTTTGATTGTAAGTAACTCATGAAAAGCGATTCTCTAGAGGAAAACAATCGGATTTACCTCAGCACCACTTGAGTCGCTGACGTTACTATCGGATTTACCACGCCGTACCCATTTGTGCGCGTGAAGTCAGAGGAATTTCTGGCAGCCTTTGTGTATGGGTATATCAGTAAGCATAGCAGGCGGGGGTGAGTACTGCACGCGCCAGGTGGTCCGGCAATGCGGCGTGCACGCCCGACTGACGCCCCCCACACATAACAACGCCGGACCCTGATGAACTGGGAAAATAATAATAATGGATAGGGTGACCACCTCGCACACAGCCGCAGCGCGTCTCCGGTTCTCCCTCGCTCCGCATGACATGGACAGCTGTTTGGCTGCGAATCGCGTCGAAGGTGCGACCTGTTTCGTCGGCTTTTGACGAGGCGGATGACCCGGGCGCGCAGGACGACAGGCGCCAGTGACAGCGACAGACACCATATTGCCTCACGGAAGCCAACTTTAAGCGACTCGGTATGTCCTCACTGACTGCGCTAGCACTAGCTCCACGCAAGTTTGGTGAAAGTTCGATAGACAGGGGAGATAAAACCTTACTTCGCTTTTCGTGTTCTGCGGTTGGTTGTTTATTCTAGCGATCGAAGTTGGTCACTCATCGCGCTATGCTGCGCTCCGATTCGTGTAACTGAATACATATACTAATTGATTACAAGAAGAACAACATGGGCACGGACAGGGAAAAAGGGAGGGGAAACAAAAGGGCAAGGGTGACAAGAGGATGGCGGAATCCAAACCACGGCAACAGGAAGCACTACATTGTGCACAAACGTAGCAGAAACTAAGGAAACTCCGAGGCAACGCCGAGAGTGCAACACGTGGAGGCGCCAAGCGGTGCCTCACGCGCCGCACGAGGAAGCCCGGGGACGCTTGCGGCCCATGGCGCGGGTGAAGAGCGCCGTGGCAGGAGAAGGCATCCGAGCCGAGGAAGAAGCGGCCTCCACACCGTCTGCGGCGGCGGACAAGCCGCGCAAGATGTTGTCCGCGTAAGCAACATGGAAGGCGAGAGAGAGACCTTTTGGCGCCACGAGGCCAACAACTTGCCCACATGCATCCCTTTAGTGGCGGTTGCCTGGTTGGCCGGCTCCGTCAAGAAATAAGCCTCGACGTGGCCGCCGAGAGTACCAAATTCCGTGACTGCAAAAGGAATGAAGCGAATGTCGGGGCGACTCCTCACCCCCTCCGAGTACTTTTCGAACTTTGACTTCTCAACACGGCGTAGTGCGACTTCGGGAGACGGGGGGCTAGAAACGACGAACAAACCCGAAACCACAGCATCAAGAGCAAGTTTTGAGCCTCGGATGCCGTGGTAGTGCAAGACACCCACATCCGCGGGAAGGCCGTCGTTGCCCTTGGGGAGTTAAACTAGCATCGCGGAATCAGTGGGAACCTCGACGCCAACCCCGAGTGCGCCACGAACCTCATAGATGATTTCCGCAACGGCCGTCACTAGTCAAGAGTGAGCGGTGTGGACAGAAGCATCTCCGCCGCATCGAGCCAAATGGTCAGCAAAAGCAGTGGGCCACGCATCATCCGACATGTCAATATCCACCGATGCGAACGCACCCCGCATAGCTTGAATACACATACTTTCATAACTACTACACATACTCTTATAAATATAAAGGAAATCAAAATCATCAGACATAGACTTTCATAACTACTGCACATACTCTTATAAATATAAAGGAAATGAAAATCATCATACTTCCAAACGACTAGCTACTACTCGAATGTAGTGCTTCCTTTTGCCGTGCTTTATAGACAGACTGAGATTTAAGATGATCTTATCCAAATGGCAATGTCTATGCAGTTATTGAAGATTTTTCTAATTGTCTCTTACATGTACACAGTTTAAGGCCGGTTCTTAGGTGAACTTTGCCACCATCCGCAAAAGATGTTATGCTCCTTTTTAATAATTGTCTAAACCACCTAAAAACATGCAAGATGTTATGAACCATGAGAATTTCGGTAGAAAATTATGATGAAGTTTATTTCCATTTTTTCTAACTGTTGACCCGTTAAGACCCAATTGTCCTTATGTATATCTTAATTCGAAAATTTGGTTGCTGAGAAAGAATTTTCTCTCCGTTGTTTCAATTCTTTCCTTGTTTTTCCTTGCGCGTCGAAATACCAAGGCTCGAAAAATATTGAATGTTTTGTAGGTATGGGAGGTGTCGTTTTTCTAACATTAGCGGAACGTAAACCCATGGCTGCAATGCAACGAAGGAAAGGCCTAATTGTGGTTGGTCTATTTTGTTTTTTCAGCCGATAGCTGAGGGCCTGAAACTACTTGTCAAAGAACCGCTATTACCAAATCACGCAAATTTATTTAACGTATTATATTTCTTTTTTTTGATGTACGTCTTTACAAGAAAAAAGATGAGCACGGACAGGGAAAGTGGGAGGGGAAAGAAAAGGGCAGGAGTGACATAAGGAGTAATATTTCTTTTTGCTCCAACATTAACTTTGCTTTTAAGCCAAGTCACTTGAGCTGTTATTCCATTTAGTGTAGGGTTTGTTTTAGAAGATTTGAACGTTAGTATTTTTTTCTTTGCAATATATTCTTTAGGTGTTTATGGAATTATTGCTGTAGGATGGTCGAGGAATTGAAAATACGCGTTTTTGGATCTTTACGATTAGCCGCACGAATGGTTCCATATGAAGTTTTCTTGAAATAAGGTCATTCTTATTAAAGTTTTAGTTTCTGTTGGCTCATTGAAACTTCGTGATGTTGTTCTAGCTCAAAAAATATTTGGTTTTGCATCGCATTATTTCCTATGCTTTTAATGTTTTTATTTCATGTTTAGCGGAAACCAACCGAGTTCCATCTGATTTATAAAAAAGCAAAAGCACAACTTGTTGGTTAGAATGTAGAATATTCATCCATGGGATTTGCTTTAAGCTTTTAAGGTGAATACGCAAACATGATAGCCATGAGTAGTTCATGTGTTATTTTCTTTTAGGCGGTTGGTATCCGCCAATATAATTATATATATTTTCAATGAATTCCAGCACCGCTTTGTATACTAATCATTGCAGATAGAGTAAGACAAGCATAAACAAAACTAGCCCTAGAACCGGAATGGGAAGCAAAATTTGACCCAAACTCGTTTGGTTTTTGGTCGGAAATGTCCTGTCACGGTGCATTTGAAGCTATTTTCAAAATGAAATTCCTTGAAACCCCTCATTATTAGAATTTTGAGCTTCTGAAAGGAGTGAACTTTCAAATTCATCGGCAATGAAATCTGACCATTTGTCTTGGGCCTCGAGTGGCTCGTGTAGCAAAAGTGAAATCTAAAAGGGGGCTCCGAGGAAAAGTAAATATGCAGCAGAAGCTGATGCTGGAAAAGCAGCAAGAAATGCTTTATCTATAGGAGATAAATTCATTAATGTGTATATTCGAGGAACTAGTCAAAGTAATAAAAAATGTTGTCAAAGGATTACCTTATAGTGGCATAATAATAGTGGAAATTAAAAGTACTACTCATTTACCACACAATGGATGCCGGCCTCCTAAAAACGAAGAAAGTAACCTAATTGAAAAATCATAAAAAATAGTTCTAAGTGAAAAGGCTAAATAGTAAGGAATTCTTATATTCATTGCTTTGCGATGAATCAAATTTAACATTTATCATGTGAATTTTTTTAGATTTGATGATTGCTACGCAATAATTTATATGTTCTTTCTCTTTAATAACTTTAAATTATCTTAATTTTCTAAAAAGAAACAGCCATTGCTACATGTTTTATTACTTTAATCCTTTTCATTTTTAATATTTTGGGGCAGTCTATACAAGAATATTTTGACGAAAAAAGTACAGCTATCAAAAACGAACTTTACCAAGCTTTACTTTTAGAACAAATATATTATGAAGAAGCTATTTATTAATTTAGTAAACCTGAAATACTTATTAAGAATTTTATAATTTTATCAAACTCATTGCTATAAGTCAAACTTTTTAAAAACTACAACTGATTCTTGAAAAGCTATTAAATATCTTGCTTGCAGCAAAGCGATGAAAAATTGAACTTGAACTAAAGCAATTAAAAGCCACCGATAAAAAGAAGGACAAAAGGAAAAAAATTGCCCTCAAAGATTATCACCAGGAAATCGAAATCATTTGCCCTTATGACCCTGTTGTCACTCTTTCTAAGGTAAGGATGTTCCGATGTTCCGATTAAACATGTTGTTAGGCCCCCCCCCTTCAATTTTATTTGAATAGCGGTGCATTTTTAATACTTAAACAATAATGGGCTCCTTGCTAACTAAAAAAGTCGTCATTGCGACAACGTTTTTGATTGCATCAATGTGTCTCGATTTAATCGTTGGATAATGTAGTGCTTCGTGTAATTTGCTAAAAGTGTTTCATCGCTAGATCATGCATGCACGTATATGTGAGGATATACGGTACCGTTGCTTTACCTGTAGTTGGTATAGCATACGCTTCCGCACATGTACCGAACTACGACAAATGTATGGTTGGGTGCGAAAGGGTATAATGTCATGTGCAAGCATACAATGGAGAGGGGGTGGAGCACTTTTTGGAACTATGAGCATATTACATGCAACATCATTGGACCCCAGCCTGACGGTGGGCGTAGCCACCCTCCACGTCGAGATTGTAAGTGCCATGATGTTGACGAGCCCACGAGCGGTTAACATTCATTGTTAACATTCACTGCATCATTTTGTTGACTTTGATTTGCGCACTGCTGCGCAAGTTTGACGGTTAGCCTCTGAAAATTTGTTCAAAACAATGCTTGCTTGTTGTTGTTGTCACTACAGATGGAAGTGCATATGGAGAGAAATTGAAGATGTCTTATTGTTTATTGTATTAACAATAGAGTGTAATTTAGCAAAGAATTGCTATTTGTGTCTGTCACCTCCCTCCACATAATTAGGCGTAAATATGTGTAGCCTCGCTCTAACTCTTGCTTGGTCTCGCTTGATTCTCGTCCCTTGCCTAGGGGTTCTCGTAACGGTATGAAGATACATGCGTTGTAGCATGCATGTCTCGGAAATTTAGTCCAACACGTCATGTCGCATGTTAGATTAAACGTGCATATAGTACATAATGGGAGGTATTTGTGGTGCATTAATGTATTGTGGCCTCATCGACCTAAATTGCAGTGGCGACGCAACCGCAATAATGCGTCCTTCCGATGGAAAAGCACAAATTGAATTAGTACCGAGTACTTGTACAATGTCATGGGCGCCCGCCGGCGGCGCAGCGGCGGCGGCCCCGGAGGGGGTGCGCTCGCTGGCCCGTCGGCACCTACCTCTACCTCCACGCGGTGGGCGCCGGTAACCATGTAGTTGTGTAAGGCCTCGCACGGTACAAGGCTTAATGAGGTACCGGGAGCGACGATACGCGCGATCAGCATCAGTCGGGACGGCATGTACGGAGGGTTTTGGAAATCATAATATCCGTACACTAGCACTAAGTTCTCCCGCTCGGCCTTTCCGATTTGTTTTTCGCAACTACATACTCGCAGATACTCTCCCGATAAGGAGACAAGGGCAGAATCTGTGAAATATTTTTTGGCGAAGAGGGTACGGGCGGATCAGCGGTAGGTGAAGGGTGTTGGAGCAGGCTGCGGACAACAACGGGGGAGCGGCGCCGGGGAAGGGCGCTCAATGATTGCCGACTAGCATGCAGCGGTCGAGCCGACCCAAGGGGGGGGCAGCACGACACCAACAACAACGAGGTCTGTCGCGACGGGGGGATCGGCGTGGTATGGCGGCAACGATCATGAGGAACAACCCCCGCCCGAAAACCTTGTACGGAGAGTTTTGCGATAATGTCCGTACCCCGCGGCCCGAAGGATCTAGCAACGGTGACAATGCCTCACCCCGCCGCTACCCACTATTGACATGCACACATAACAATAGAGAGTGCGAGCATGGGTCCGCGCGGAGGCTCGCACGCGAAACAAGGGTGCTCGACGGACGCGCGATCGGAGGGTGTATGGTGCGGCCGTTGACTAGTTTTCCGGACAGGTACCCGGATGACAAACAGAGAAAAGCCAAGGAAATGACCGGGAAATTTTTCCAGCATGGCGGCAAGAGCGCTATTTTTGTGTGTGGAAGTCTTGCCTCCCCCCCCCCACTTGCCCTCGAGGTGACGGGGACCTCGACTAGGAGTAAAGCCGCGACGGGAGGAGCGGCTTCGATCTTGGGGCGGGGCTTACGAGATGCGACGGCGGGATCGACGAGTGACCGCATGAGGAGGGTTTTTTTGCTAACCTTTCCCCTCCTTTCTCCGCCAAGACCGAAGTCACGCGGGAGCTAGATTAGGCTGGCCCGTTGACCCTCTCGAACGCCGATCGACCAAGCCCGGTCGGCACCCCGGTTCGGTGGGAGCGAGCCATGCATAATGAAAGTCGAGAAGCAGTTTCATTTTGCAATCTTGACAAGCGGATTTATTTTTAGATATGTTTTTCGTAATAACACCATTATTCATGCTGTGACTGCTCAAGCGACGGGGCTGTGGCAATCAACGCGGTTGCTTACAATTATCTGACCCCCGAGGAACGTCGGCACACATTGCGGATAGGTGTGCCGATAGGTGTACCTGATCAAAGAGTACCCGGCACATTCGTTCTCCCAAGTGTCCTAGATGCCATAGTATTATTGATGACCGTTAGGTAGCTGTCGGTCCGGGTTGCCGATACTGTTGTAATACATTTTTTTCTCATACAATGTCATGTAATGTACTTTTATAAGACAATACTCGTCATACAAGGCTGCCTTCCAATCACAAGTTTTCAGCTTCTTATCGCACATGGTTTGGGCCATAAGGCTCGGGTCATCCTAAACCATGTAGTACCTTAAACTCTAGTAAGGTGTCATGTATTGCTTAAGTACGCACATGTATAGCTGAAATACAAGTACATAATCCCCCCCCCCCCCCCGGTTTCCGCCAGAATTTGGTACCTAAAACAACACACTTAATCGGAATTGCCTTATTTCATGCCATTATTTCCCTCTCCCCGGAACCGTAAGCTTGTTGTTTTTCGTCTCTCGCCATTTCAGACAAAGTGCACGTATAAATCCAAAATTAAGAAACTGTTCACATGTAATCGATAATGTACTCCAAGTAAAAAATGAAGCGAGTGGTCGCTACAATAAACAATTTGAGCATTAGAGGTAATGCTACGCACAAAATGGGAGGAAAGTCAAAGACACCCATCGCAGGGAAAGAGTGATGACATGGTCACAAACGCTATTGTTCATGCCAAGAATTCATTACTACGGAAGTGCGACATGAATGTGAGCAACTCCCTATGACGACTTCAAAGGCATGGGTGCTTATTTATGTGGCATTTACGCTCTCTACCCGTTATCATAGCCGTAATTATTTGTTACGGAGTGTGTTCGACACGAAACTACCATATTTCCAATGCTTCGCCAAATGGCGCCTAAGAAGACACTTATGACGAGTACTGCCATGTAAGCGTATATTACCGGGCAATATACATGTACTCGTTACTTCAAGAGCCGTCCTTTTGCACGGAAGAACGTACGAGCAATTACGTCGCCATTGCAAAGCTCGAGGACAATGTTTGTTGTATTGCACTACCATTACCTCCATGTACGTAAATCGGAATTGAAATTGTTTACAACAATACCAGAATGAACCGGCTGCTGTTTTTGGGCCCTCCGTGCTATGCCAAATTAGGACTCATAAGCTTGGGCTAGACCGTGAACCACTAATCCCAACCTCTCCAATGGCAGTAGTGATACCGTCTAAAACACACACGTAAACAAGTATTGTATGCATACAATTATGAAATATAAAATGTCGCAATTCTCCACGATACGCGGCCTGCTCCAGCCGCTGCGGGGTCGCTGATCAACAAGGCTAATCAGCTTGAGCTAGTCAAGACGAAGCTGCCCGATCTCGGCTCATCTGCGACTTCGGTCGTGCGAGAGCAAGGGGGGAAAGGCAGGTGAAAAAGCCCCTCGCTCTGGTCATCGTCGGTCCCGTCTCGATCCGTGCTCATCCCCGCCCGAGGTAATAGTTGCTCCTCCCGACGGAGCTCGCCACCTAGCCGAGTCTTCCCTCCTCCTTCGGGGGCTGAGAAGAGAAAATAACTAGGTTGCAGACGGTGCCCGGTTGGCACTCCTGCCTCCGTGCCAGATATTCTCATGTCCCCTGTCCTTGTTCCGTATGTTTCCAACACCTATATGATCGCGCGGTAGCCGTCCTTACCCTCCCCCGGTGGTTTACGTTGTTAGGGGGGCGCCTTTATGGGCAGTGTGCCGTTACGATAACCCTAGGCACACTGCATGAGGCAGCTTGTCGATAACCGGGTACCGACTAGGGGAGGGGTTGGTAGAACACATGGATCGAGTCGTCGGTCCTCAAAAGATGGTGGGTACGAGAATATTTTCCCAAAACCCCCGTACCGGGTTTTTTCGGCGGCGGGTGATCCTAAGGACCGCCGCTAGCAAACCGTGCCGCTCCTCCGGCTGCGACCCACCTCCAGCCTGCGTAGCATCAAGCCTCGCCCCCAAGGGAGACTTAAAACTCTCGCAGGGTTGGCGACTGCTAGCGAGCGCCATGCCCCAGCGCTACTTCCCAGCTGTCCGCCGCCAGCTCCAACACCCTCGTCCCTCCGCCGATCCGTCCGTTCCCTTCTTCGCCAAAAAACATTTCGCAAACGCCGCCCCCGCCCCTTCGTCGGGAGAGTTTCTGCGAGTATTTAGTAGTCGCGGAAAAACGTATCGGACTGGCCGAGCGGGAGATCCATGTGCCGGTGTACGGATATTATGTTTTTCCAAAACCCTCCGTACATGGCTTCCCGACACCTGATGATCCCGCGGATCGCAGCTGCCGGTACCTCGTTTAGCCCCCTACCGTACCAAGCATGGCACGGCTACATGGTTACCAGCGCCCACCGCGTGGAGGTAGAGGTAGGTGCCGACGGGCCTGCTAGCGCACCCCTCTCCGGGGCCGCCGCCGCTGCGCCGCCGGCGGGCACCCCATGTACGTACAATACGCATAGTTAGTTTCACATGCTTCAAGACCCCATGGTATGATTTCCCGAGGCAGACTAGCTATGTCGCCTTAGTACGGATGAACGTTACGAGAGAGCCCTAGCTGATGCTATGCGGAGCATGTGAGACCTGGCGGGAGCTAGCTAGGCCTATCTAAGTCTAGTGTTGTGAAGGAAGGTTGCATACGACATTTTTCCTCTTGTAATTACATTGATAGGTACTCTAAACATCAATAATCTCAATCATACCCTGACATGCATCTCCTCCTGCAGAATTGATCTGTGTCGACAATCTGCAAGAGGCAAACTGCCACACACTTCTTGTGCGAGGCTATCGACGAAGGCGCTTGTGACCCTTTGCACGGTCGAAGAAAGGAGCGGAGGGTGTCCCAAAAGGGGAGGAAGCACCCGCACAACTTCAATATCTGCGGCTAGCGAACAAATCCTAAAAGTTCGTATATGTGCTCAATATGCACGGCGATCGATTGAAGATGAAGAACAAGCTTCATCAGGCCGATCCCTCGCTCACATGCTGCATCCCATTAGAGGCGGCAACTTACCTCGATACGTCACGAATGCCGCGGCGTGTCTCCCGATTGCGCGAATTTCCGTGAGCGTAGTAAATGGAATGGTGCGTAGAATGGAAAGGAGTAAATGGAATGAAGCGTAGCATTATTAGGTGTGCCATGACTTAGGACTTTTTCGCACGCCCTTTAAATACTTGATGTCGAACTTGGTTTTCTGAGCGCGGGGAAGAGCGGGCGTGGGGGACGGAGGACTACTACTAGCCACCCCGAATGATAAGCCCGGCCGCCACGGCGCATTTAGCAAATTTCGAGTCTGGGATCATACCATGATAGTAAATGCCACCGATTGTAACTAACGGTAATATTAGTATGTCGCTATTTGGTGTCTCCGAGTCCGACAACATATATCATTGTGTTTCAAAGGTTAGTCATTATGAAAATGATTGAATCGCGAGCTGCATCGCACCGGGCAGCATCATCACTAAGGAATACATGAGCTAGTAAAACGAGTAGAAAAAAGTATTGCACCTTTGACCTCGTTTACTGCATCAAGAAATTACTAGCGCTAGTGATATGTCACTCTTGCGCCCCCCACTCCCCTTCGTCCCTGACCTTATATGTATATCGTGCTTGTTCCAATTCATTATTTTTACATGTGAACGTTGATAATTATTGCGAGCCCAGACAGTTGGTGGCCTCCCGTCAATGAACGCCATGTACAACCTCACGCCCAAGAGCCAATCTGAAGCCAAGATGAAGAAAATACGTAGTGAAATGTGGATCGTGTTGAGGTAGCAGCAACGGGACTCGTTCTTAGGTAAATTTGATACCCATTCGACACGGTTGAACACAGTTTCGACGCATGACTTAGCAACAACATGATATGCTGCAGCATGGATCACCATTCCTTGCTGTGAACTTTGTGGTATATTTCATTATAGTGTTTCAGGAACGGTCACAAGCCTCCGAACCTATTTGCCTGTAGGTTCTGACTCGGGTGGTCGAAGCTACAAATATTATATGGCGAGGACACTACCAAACCGTGCATGTATTTCCGGTTCCTACAATCGCGGCATGCGCCACTTCAGTTTTTCGTATGCAAAAGTCTGCGCTGAACAATTGGATGCCTGATGTACTTGGGACGAACTTAGCATAAACGATTGTCCAAATTAATGTACGCATTGCTTACACGTTTTTCGCACCCAATCGGGTACATCTTAAACATAATATATCTTCACCGGCTGCTGTTGTATGCTCAGAAGCCCTACGCCACCCTCTTTTGCCTGCTAGTCACCGTACACGCACACCTTTCCTTGCGACATCAGATACCGATGCACCCAATGCTCCAAATGTATAAAATGGGCCTTCAGCACCTTTGCACCTACGACAATGCATGCACAGAATCCAGGCCCTCAGTCAACGAGGCAGACCAGGGCAAACAGACCGCAGAATACACACTTAAACTGCGTTGTCATTTTCATCGTATTTTGTCTTAATTGGTCGAAAAATAAGCCCTGAAGCAGAGTCTTAATTGGCAGAGGGCTGAAAAGCAGTCTGGACAACTGCAAGCAAATGTCATCACTTCAAATA
>JAPMLY010003158.1:0-25093 GCA_026401115.1 Tetraselmis chui | reverse complement strand
TATACTCCCCCCTCTTTCGACCCCCGGTCCTCCGTTTACTCCCTACACTCTCTGCTCTGGCACCACACCTTCCGCGCCGCCCCCCTCCCCCAAGGACGACAACACCTATTAGACGCTTTACGACCCCCTACCCCACCCTCACCCCCTCGACACCCTCCCCATCCTCATCCCCTTTCCCCCCAACCCTCTCTCCCCCCCGCCTGCTTCGACACCCCACCCAAGCACCTACCCATCGCGAACCCCCCCCCACATCCCCCCCACCCTCCCGTCTCCCCTTCCGCCCCACCACTCGCCTCATCCTCCACCTCTCCCCTACCCTTCTCCACTCCGCCCACCCGCACGACCCCCACCCGACGAAAACCCCTCGGACGCCCCCCCTAGCACTACCCCCCCCGTCCCCTCCCCTATCCTGCCACACCACACCTCCCAACCCCTACACTTCATCACCCTCAACACCCGCGGCCTGCGCACCTCCATCATGGATGTTGAACACCTCTCTACCTCCCACCAACCGGACGTCTTAATCCTCACCGAAACCAACCACGCAACCCACAAGTCCCGCTGGCGTTCGGCCCTCCCACAATACCACCTCAAAAGCTCTCGACCCTGCTACTCGAATGTGCCCCTACCCAACGCAGGTGTTCTCTTCGCGGTCCGAAAGACCTCATTTCAATCTTCCACTGTACTAACCCCGCCCTCCCACCTCATCCCCCATATAGCCGGACTAAAAATCGTCCCCCACTCAGGCAACCCCTACCTCCTCATCGGCACCTATATGCCCCAACTCCACGCCCCCCACCTGACCCGCCTCTACGCAGAAACCGCGGCTTGGGGACTCCGACTAGCGGACGACCACCCCCAACACCGCACCCTCTGGGGAGGAGACTTCCAGTCCACCACCCACCCAGTGTACAGGACACCCTGATCTCACCACCCTACTCAAATCCCACCTACACCCCCTCCACGACCCCATTCCTACTTTCCCCCGAAGTGGGGGCTGCCTTGACCACTGGCTCACCACCCCTCCTTCGCCCACTACCCTCCCACCGTCCTCCTGCTCGATATACCCCTCTCCCTCCCACTTCACCGACCACTCGGCTATCCACCTTGTCATTCCCGCTCCTTTCTCACTAATAGCACACCCCCCCCCTACCCACACCCCCCCCACCACACACCACACGACGCGCAAACTCACATTTCGTCTTCCACTCACACCAGACCACATCTCATCATACCAATCCAGCACCCCAGACCTCATCAACCAAACGGCAGCCCTCCACGCAGAAATTCTTAACATCTCACACTCCTCGGCCACCCCAGACACCCTTGACACCCTGGCCTCACAATTCACCACACTCCTCTCCCGCCACATGGACCACGCTGCCACAATCTGGCCCCTCCTCCCCGACAAAAAACTACGCCCAACCCAAGACACCTACACCCCCACTTGGCTCCCAAAAAAAACACGCAAGCATATCCTTACTCTACGTAAATGTAGCAAACACAAAGGCCCTCTCCACATCGCCCAAACCCTATTAAACACAACCGAATATCTCCCCCCTGACGCCATCAAACAACAATGCCAAGCACGCATCCGCCGCCTACTTCACACCACCAACATGGATAAAATTAATAAAATCAAAACTCGAGCCAACAATGCCTACGACGCCTGCCCCAAACTATCTCACCGCCGATTAAAAATTAAGGGTGGCCTCCTACCCCCCGCCGGCACCACCTCCACCCTCCACCGCATTACCAAACCCGATAACACTACCGCATCCTCCCCCTCGGCCGTCATTGACGCGGTACACACTCACTTCGCTAAAGAACTCGACCGCGCCACCCCCCCAGACCTCCCCACCCCCCCATGGGAACTCCCTAACAACCCCGACAACTTTACCATCGCACCCCGCGGAGACCCCTCTCTCACCCTAGCCGACATGATCACCCGCGACACCTTCGATATAAAACCCTCAACTCACTAGGCACCGGCAAAGCCCCCGGCCCCGACGGTATCCCCAATGAAATCATTAAATTCCTGCCCCCGGCGACCCGCTCCGCCCTCTTCTCTCTCCTCTCCCTCCTCGCCCATAAATCCTACACCCCTCCTGACTGGTGCCACAGCACAACTTGCCTCCTACATAAAAAAGGCGACCCTTCCCTCCTCGATAACTACCGCCCTATCGCCCTCATGAACAACCTCCTTAAACTCTGGACAGCACTAATCAAAGATGCGGGCTCGAAGTACGCCGAAACCCACGGCATTCTCAGCGACCAACATGACGGCTTCCGACAACACCGCAGCATCCACGACGCCCTCTCCTCCCTCATTACGACGATGGAGGATGCGAAACTCCACAGCAAAGACATCTACGTCATGTACGCGGACTTCAAAGGTGCCTTTAACGCAGCGGACCACCGCATCATGTTCAAACACATGCGTCAACTCGGTATGCCCCCCTCCTTTGTCGACACATGCGAACACCTATACGGAGTCTCAACCACAGCATATATTACTCCCCACGGCCCCACCCGTTCCATCGACATAAGTCGCGGCACCCTCCAGGGCGACACCCTCGCCCCCTTCTTATTCACCCTCTTCCTCGAACCTTTCCTTCGCTGGCTCACGGTGGGAAGCCGGGGCTACCGCCCAAGCCCCCCCGCCACTAACGCTGACCCCACAGAACCCACAGCCACCTACCCGGGACACGGCTTCGCCGACGACCTCAGCCTCGCCACAGGCTCGACCCCCAACATGACCATCCAGCTCAGAAAACTCTCCCTCTTCAGCGCCTACACAGGCATGACCGTCAACATCCGCAAATGCTGCATCACCGGCGCCCTCTGGCGTACAGGCAACGCCCTCTCCCGCGCCAACACTACCCTCCTAGCATCCCGCCTGCAATCACAGTTCATCTCCCTAAACTCCACACCGGCCCCCATCCCCTACATAGGCCCCAAGGACACATACCGCGTCCTCGGAGTAGAACTGAACACCTCCCTCAACTTCACCAAACATTGGCAAGAACTCAAAAGTACCACTGCATCCCTCATCACCGCCCTTTCCACATCCCCACTAACTCAATCCCGCAGAATCAGGGTCATCCGTGGTCTCCTCATCGGAAAACACTTCACTCTCCAGCTCGGCCTCTTCACCGACTCCCAACTCGACACTCTCGAGGGCCAAATCTGCCGCGCACTCCGCTCCGCCGTCTCATCGGTACGTAGTCTTCCCCGCACCGCCCTCCACCGCCCTACTACAGACCTAGGATACGGACTTCCCTCCCTCAAAGCACACGCCGCACAACTCACAGTTTGTCACCTACATAAAATCATGAATAACTCAGGATATAGAGGCCACATGGCCCGGGCAAACATACGCACCCTTTCCGCAACATATTCCCACTGGCCCTCTGAATCCATCATGACAACATGCCACACTCCACCCACACTAAAGTGCTTAGTCCGCGCTCAACGAGATGCGGGCACCCTATTCCACAACATTCCCCCACTCTCCCTCACCAACCCTATCGCCTCCACAATCCGAACCCACTTCACCACCCAAGACAACACCCTCCTCGCCTCACTCCGAGACAAAGCCACACACATCACCGACCCTCACACATATAAACAAGCTTACTGCGATTTCTCTCCCCGCAAAACACACACCTCCCTACTCCCACGCCTCACCCCCCTCTGGAAAAATAACATCACCACGTGGCCACAATTCCTCCTCAGAGCCTCCTCATCCTCCTTCATCCTCAAATCATGTAAATCCATCACCAAACTCACGGGGTCCACCACCTCACTCTCAGTTCCCACCCGCCTCCTTGCCGCAATCCTCACCGAACCCCTCGATACTATCCACAACCGCCTCCCCATCACAAACCTACATTCCAACCAGGCTTCCCCCCCCACCACGATACATCCCTCGTGGATTCCCCTCCTCTCCCCTCACCTCCCCCGCTCCACCCACACCCTCCAATCCGGCATCTCCACCCCCCGCGCCAATCACCCCAACCCCATAGCACCCATCACACACCTAGACACAGAATACCTCACCCCCTCCGACCACCACTACCCCCCCTGCGACGTAACACGCATCATATCAAAACACAAAGACACAGAATACGGCCAAACACAATACATGGTTGAATGGGCCCCGGAACACCTCACGGAATGGGACATTCAGCTACAACCCGACGACGGCTTCCGCCTCATCTCCTCCACTCCCACGTCGGTATGCCTCCCCTCCCCCTCCCCCTCTGCCTGCTCCATCTGCCACGAACCCCTGCACACAGAACCCTCCTCCACATGCTGCACATGCCCGCACTTTGCCATACACTCCCAGTGTCGCCCAGCTCAGGGCCCCGTCACATGGCAGTGCGACTGGTGCGCTCGCGGCCAACACCACGACCTCACCCACCTCTACGAAGTGCAGTGGGCCCCATGCCTACAACTCCACGACACCATCAGTGAGACCCCCTCCGGCCTCACCGCCCTCACCGCATTTAACTCTGGCTATGTCCCCTCCACCACACCCATTCTGCCAGACCCCGGAACCCCTCCATGGTTACACCCCCTCATCACATTCAACCATGACCCCATCAACCCCGACCTTGACATGCTACCTACCGGCAAATTCGCTATCCACGCACACCCTTCACTCCACGACACCACCATACTCTGCACTCCCAACGGCCGCGCGGTCACTACCCTTAACGGCCCCCGCGTCCGCCACCTCTACCAACTCTTCCGCCCCGACCTCTCTCATCTTACGTTTGAAGAGGAGGTCTACCGCCTCCTCACCCGCCTGGGCTCCCGTTCAGAAATCCACTCACCAACACCCGCCACCACCACTCGTAATAGATGGGCCACTAGAGAAGACCTCCTCACAGCCCTACGTCACACATTCCACATCCAGACAGAACTCTACTCCGACCCCCTCAATAAATCCCTTCACTCCCACACCTACCACTCCCTCTACCCCGAAGATATAGTCTTCTCATCTAGCGGCAGCAATGCCCCGCACACATGGCAAGGCACCAACATAGCCAACCCCGAATACGACCACGATTGCATGAGACGAGCCATGGAACACGCAATCACCAGCGCACACCCCACTGCCCCCCACACACCCAGCGCAACCATCCTCATCCTTCCCCGGTGGGAACACACACCCTACCGCCACTCCAAATACATCCACTCCCCATACACCCACCACCTTTACACCCTCCCCAACGACGCAAACACGTTCCTACCCCCCGACCAACACACCGGCAACCCCACCCCCACCCCTTTCGGCACACGATGGATGGTAGACATATACCTCGTCGCTAACCCCCTCGCACTCTCCATCCTCCCTTCACCCACAGCCATGTCTGCACTCCACAACACTCTCGAATCTATATACGACACTCACCTCCCCATCCCCATCATCATCCCCCCTCCTCCACACCTCTTTGACACCTACTCACCCCACTCAGCAGGTATATACCACCGCCCCCCAAACCCAACTCACCCCCTCACATACCCCCTCCGGACCGCGTTCATCTAACATACCCCCCCACCAGAGGCACCCCTGCTTGGAACTGGCAGAACTTCGTCTATACAGACGGCTCGAAAAAAGGCGGCTCGACCCCCCTCGGAGCAGCAGCTACCCACCCCGCTTCGGACACCAGAATCAAAATCCTGGTGACCTCTACCCCTTCCTCACATACCATAAATCGTGCTGAATTAGCAGCCATAGATATAGGCCTCCAACTTGGCCGCACCCACCTCCTCACAGACAGTGCGTGCTCCCTCCGCCTTATTCAAGGTTACTTAAACTGCCCTTCCGCTTACCGCCATAACATTCACCGTGACACCCTCTTATCTATCACACACACCCTCAAAACCCGATGCGCAGCAGGCATCCGTACACACCTCGGTAAAATAAAAGCCCACAACCACTCCATCGGCAACGACCTCGCAGACACCCTCGCCAACCAAATAGCGGATGGCCACCCCCCCGACACCACATACACCACCCGCTCAGAAGTCACGATAGGTCACTGGACATGGCCATACACCCTCATCCCACAAACCACAGGGGACCCCACTCCCTACAGATACACCAACCTCAAATCTAAGGCTAGGGATCGATGGTATCGTCGATATTTTACAAGCGCATTTCGCTGCGATTTCGGGTACATTTCGCATTCGGGGTCTCCGAAAGCACCACGAAATACGTCGATATTGTCCGGATGATATCATCGATCCCTAGGCTTACTCAAATCCGACGCACACACCCACAGCACCAAACACACACACACTCCTCTCTCGAATACAACCAAACACGGAGCCCTCCTCATCGCCCGCGCCGCGACGGACGGCGCCGATTTCTCTTACCACAAAAAACACTCATCCCTCACCAATATCCAGTTCACACACAAGCAAGAATTCATGTGGGGCGTCCACAACACCCGCCTACTTACTCACAACCCCACCCTACGCTGCCCCCTATGTGGCCAATTCACTAGCAACGGCCACATGGCCGGTAACTGCCCCTCTATGTCTGGACTAAGACAGGACCGACACAACAGCGCTCTGCAACTCCTCCTATCCCTACTGGAACGCCACAACGGTGGACGCTGGGAAACCATCACCGCTGACTTCGGTAACAAACCCATAAAATCGTTTGCTTCCCCCACCCTTGCCCACACCCCACTCGACTGCCACCCACCTCACCCCACCCACATGCCCACCCGCCTTGTTGATGCTGATGAAGGTCTCTCGCATGACTCCCTAACATCATGCCCCGCCGTCCTCCCCCCTGAGATTCTCCCCCCCCCACTTCGTCCCCCATCACACAAACCGGACTTCATCCGCATCCTCGAACCCAGATTCGTTGGCCACTCCAACGGTCGCCGACGTTATGCATCCATAAAAAAGATTCAGATAGGGGAATGGAAGTACTGCACAGACAACAACCTCACTCACACAGCCGACCTCATACGTGCCAAATACACACCCCTTGCGAACGCCATCAGACACCACTGGCCAGGCACAGTGGTCGACATCCTCCCCATCGTCATGAGCCGCACAGGTACACCGCACTCCTCCACCATCACGAGTCTCACCTCCCTTCTAACCGCCCGCACAGACCCTCCTGATAAACTCGTCTCCAAAGTACGCCTCGACACATCTCGCATTCTTATACATCTCCACACGCATACTGTCCAATGGCTGCATCACCTCCTACGCATATACCGCATCAAGTCCCGCACGACCTCCCGCCGCGCATCCGCACATTGCCTCCACGCACGACCCTGAATGCACACATCCTTCACCTCTACTTGCACCCTCCCCGGGGGGGAGTAAAACCCCCGCACACCCTTGGAGAGGTTGGATTAGGTGGTTAACGGTCTAGCCCTGACTTGTAAGTTCCCTGTATGGCATAGTTGGGAGGGCCCAGAGACAGCAGCCGACGCATCCGGCTTTTGGTGAAAAACCGGCGCATACGGTACATGTTGTAAACAATTTCAAATTTCAAATTTCGCGCGCTGCTGGTATAGAACTAAGCGTTGTTATGAGAAGCTGCAAATAAACCCGTGATTATGTAAACAAGAGTCAGAAGGGTTCCATCATTGAGCCCCGCTCCTTGAAGACAACGGGCTTATTATGGCTGGCTTCGCTGGGCGTTTCACCGGTAGGTGCTACCAACGCGCTTGCAACGGCGGGTAATGGCGCGCTTGCATTGGCAGGTAAGGGGCGTAGGGTGTGTGTGTGTGTGTGTGTGTGTGTGTGTGTGTGTGTGTGTGTGTGTGTGTATGTGTGTGTGTGTGTTTGTGTGTGTTATTCCAAGTGGTTTGCGCGCATATATAGCGTTTATGCTAATGTTTCATTATGTATCATTCATGTACAATTGAAAATCGATATGCTTGTTATTAGTCCTTTTGACGTACTTTTTGCTTGCCGTGTCGCAAAAAAAAAATGTCCCTTACAAGAAAAAGCAATGCAACCGCCAATCAAAAAGGAAACAGTAAGGAGGAAAATACCCACATGTCTTAGCCCGAAGAATAGGGAGGCATGCCACAGCATCGGCACTTCCCTCATAGAAAGCATCGCGACGCTAGGAGCCCGAAGTACCATGAAGAGAAGCATAAAGACGTTGCAATAATTCTCGCCGCACATCCCCTAAAACCCATTCAAAGGGAACATAATAGGTAGATCCATGAACAAAATGGTGCCGGCGGAAACAAACGGTCAACATTGGACGAGAGTCCGTATCACCATGCCAAGAAAGCCACGAACTTCTACCAAAATAGTGAGGTCATCAACCAACTCAACCGCCATAGGCGCAAACCGGCCCCCATTCTCAAGAGCGAGGGGATGATAGTAGTCATGGACCGACTGAACCGAAGGCTTGCCAAGTAAAGCGAAGTGAGGATATCCGCATCGAGTTTGCCGTGTTGAGCTCCCAATTCATGGCTGCGTGGGAGTGGGAGGTGAGCACCTATAATAGAGACCCTAAAGCCTATCTAGGTTAGGTGTATATAAACTCTAAAAGTTTATAGCCTATAGGTTAGACCCTTATTAAGCCCGCATAGACCAATACAAAGTCTAAAGGCTCTCCTATATATATGAGGAACACAAGTGTTCGTGCGAGCACTTTTGACCGTCACATCAACAACAAGATGACGGTGTGGAGACATGAAGTCTAACTACACCACATCCCATGTCGGTCTTAAGAAGCTCCCGATCGAATGCGGCGGACCTCCAACCGCAAGTCCCGCCCCTTAGTAGCCCCCGCCTCAAGCATGAGCTCTTCAAGCACGTGGACAACCCGATCGTGGAACTGAAAGACGTACCAAGAGCATGGGCACCGGGGGGTCTCGTCCAAAAGTATAGAAGGTGTCGAGCGCTCAGCCGACATCGAGGTGCCCGATACCGTCGACGAACATCCGGACCGGCGAGACTGTGAGGGAGCCTCATTGCACCGTGGGGACTTACCAACATGAGAGGTGCGCTCAACCTTTATAAGGCCCGGCACACGGTGCGTTGCCATCCTGTAGCAATTGGACGGCACCTTGAAATTGGACTCTCAGATAAGGATTTCTCATGATAAGGAGCATAGAGTCCTCCCACAAATGGAGGCTATCATGGTCATTAAAATAGGTGAGGGGAGGGCACGCCACCAGGGACTGGATCCGGATCCTAAGGAGCCGCGAATCCACGAGACTACTCGGGTTCGGACTTGGTCTCGTGGGTCCGGACCCTAGAATCACAGGTAATCGCGGGGTCCGGACCCTAGAATCACAGGTAATCGTGGGGTCCGAACCCTAGGTTCAGTAGGTAATCGCGGGGTCCGAACCCAAGGTTCAGTAGGTAATCGCGGGGTCCGAACCCTAGAATCACAGGTAATCGCGGGGTCCGAACCCTAGGTTCAGTAGGTAATCGTTGGTTCCGGTACCAGTTATTGTAAGTAATCGTTGGCTCCGGTACCAGTTATTGTAAGTAATCGTTGGTTCCGGTACCAGTTATTGTAAGTAATCGTTGGATCCGGTATTCATCGTACTTTAATGGATCCGCGGTAATCGCGAGTACCTCATCCTCGCAAAACGACGTGGAATCGTGATACCCAATCAGTACTCACGATTCCGAGTATCTCACGAACCTGTGGTTGCCCGAAGTGACACGCTGTTTTTTTGGGAGGTATTTGGCAATGCAAATCTGCTGAGGTGTATGTCTAGGATTGGTTCAATAGCCATGATTGTTGTCATTCCGCAGCCTTGATTCGATTGTAGCCCACCCAAAGGCTATTTAAACGGTGCGTACGCGCTTGCAATCCACCATAATCTGCCCGTCCACATCCAATCCTTTCATAGTTAGCAACAATGGCGGGGCAAGCGGGAAGTAGTAGACCGTCTAGATCAGGGAAGAGCTTGTCATCGACGGCTATCCAACGTGCAGAAGAGGAGCTTGTTTGGAATTCAGATAGGGTGTTTAGAACACCTCAGTCAAAAACAGGTGCATATCCGTATAGTAATAAAGGGCAGTATGTAGTTAAGAAAATTGTTAGCCAAGGAAAAAGGTGTGGAATGTTGACGTATAAAGTTATGTGGGAAGGACTGCCGGAGGAAGCCGCCACTTCAGAAACCGAGCTCAACGTAAGGCGGCAAGCCAATTGGTCCACCCTGCTTGAAGATTTTCACAACGAGCAAGAGAAAGTTGAAGAGGTAAGCAAGAGTTCCCCCCCCCCCCCCCCTCTGCTCTGCCCTCACCCCCGAGTTAGCTGCGTTGTGATGTTCGGTAGCGCCGCATGGCGCCCCCTCCCCACCTCCGCCCGCACTTTTATGTCTGTTTATTTGCACTATCGAAGCCATATTGCGTTGCAGTTGAGCTTGTCGACACTTTGTTATCGCTATTCTGTGATGCTTTTCTGTTCCTTGCTTTCCCACATAAAATGTTACTTTGTCGTTAAGCATATTGTTGCACTGTGCTGTTCGGTAGCGCCGCATGGCGCCCACTCCCCGCCTCCGCCCGCACTTTTACGTCTTTGTTTATGTGCTCTATCGAAGCCATAGTAATAGCGTTGCAGTTGAGCTTGTCGACACTTTGTTATCGTTGTTCTGTGATGATTTTCTGTTCTTTGCTTTCCCACATAAAATGTTACTTTGTCGTTAAGCATATTGTTGCACTGTGCTGTTCGGTAGCGCCGCATGGCGCCCACTCCCCGCCTCCGCCCGCACTTTTACGTCTCTGTTTATGTGCTCTATCGAAGCCATAGTAATAGCGTTGCAGTTGAGCTTGTCGACACTTTGTTATCGTTGTTCTGTGATGCTTTTCTGTTCTTTGCTTTCCCACATAAAATGTTACTTTGTCGTTAAGCATATTGTTGCACTGTGCTGTTCGGTAGCGCCGCATGGCGCCCACTCCCCGCCTCCGCCCGCACTTTTACGTCTTTGTTTATGTGCTCTATCGAAGCCATAGTAATAGCGTTGCAGTTGAGCTTGTCGACACTTTGTTATCGTTGTTCTGTGATGCTTTTCTGTTCTTTGCTTTCCCACATAAAATGTTACTTTGTCGTTAAGCATATTGTTGCACTTTGCTGTTCGGTAGCGCCGCATGGCGCCCACTCCCCGCCTCCGCCCGCACTTTTACGTCTCTGTTTATGTGCTCTATCGAAGCCATAGTAATAGCGTTGCAGTTCAGCTTGTCGACACTTTGTTATCGTTTTTCTGTTCTTTGTGTTCTTTTTTGTTCTTTCGCTACAATTTCATGTTTCCATTACTAACTTTTGATGGGTGCATTGTGTTTCTGCAGGAGGCACGAAATCGAGAGGCGAATCGGATAAGCAGGAAGAGGAAAAACCGACTGCAAGCTAAAGCCACTGTAACATCAAACGAGGTTGAAGAAGGCATCGAAGAAGATAACGAAGGCGATGAAGAGTTCATCGTGGATGACGACTTGGCGCCGCCGAAGAAAAAGATCTACAATGCTCAATGCTGGAATCATTTCCAGAAGCCAAAGAAGTTCCCCAATGGTGTCAAGTATGTCGTATGTAAGTTGTGTCCAAAGGAAGTCAAGCTCAAGTACAGCGGAGGGACCTCAAATCTTATCAAGCACCTCAGATGTCGGCATAAAGGTGAGTACAGACATGACTTGGCTAATGGTGAAAACATTCAAGTTGGGGATGTCTCTGTCCCCACCGTGATCAAAGCAGAGGTAAGTCATGTCCCATTGTGATTGTATAGTAGCATGTTATTGACTTAATGATGGCATGTTATTGACCTTTCATTCGTTGTTCACTCTATTCGTAGATTTCTGCGAAAAGGAAACAGTACCTTGACGAGTTGATAACAATTTGGGTGGTCAAGCGATGTCGGCCATTCGGGATCATGGAGTCGGACACAGAGCTCAAGGATGTGATGTCTGCTATTTCGGGAGGCGCATATAGCGGTCCATGTCGTGAGACGGTAATGCGTTGCATGGCATCCTTGGCTCAAAAGGTAATTACTGTTGGTTTATTTGAATGTATGACTGCGTGTTGCCTTTAAAAATAACTAAGGTAATTAATTTTGCTTGTTTCAGACACTTGTTGAAACAGGAGTCATGATGAACGGGTTGTTTCAAGACGGATTGAAGCCGTGCATATCTGGAGATATTTGGGGGGAGAATTCTGTTTCATTGTTGGCGGTAATGGTGCATTGGATCGACGGATCGTGGCAACTTATGAAGCGCTTGGTTATTAGCGAGCCCTACGGAAAGGTTTCCCACACAAGTGAGAATATTTTGCAAACGACAAAGCGCAGACTTGCTGGAGTGAATGTGGGAGAGCTTGTCGAAGCAGACGACTTGGAAGGCGTCGAAGCTGTGAACAGTGTGTATGAATCAATATTCAGTAAGGTAAGAGTTAGTTTAGATTTTGGCTTTTTGTTTTTGCTTGTTATGTATGTCTCTGAATGAAGATGGTTTGACGGTTGCCTAGGTGTGCGACAATGGAGCAAACATGAAGAAAGGATGGGGTGCATTGGATGGACATACCTGTGTTACTCATGGCATTCAGTTGTGTGTCAACAAGTTCGTGGAGGAGCCGCACATCAAGGATTGTTCCCGAGCAATGCAAGGTCAGAGTGCCCACTTTTCTAGGAGCACTTTGGGCGCTGCCAAGCTGTCGGAGATTCAAACTCGGATGGGTCTTCCCACAAGTAAGCCAAGTACCAAGTCAGCCACTCGTTGGTTAGGCTTGTTTCCTCAGGCTGTGTGGTTTGCGCAGAACGCTGAAGCAATTACCGAGTATATGTTACAAGTAAGTACTGTCTTGCGGTGTTTTCATTGCATTACTGTTAAGTTGCATTACTGTTCATTTACTGAGATATTAATTCTATACTAGGTACTGTTAGAGTTGGGAACGGATAGTTACACGGAGGTCGTGCCGGCCCCACAAGGGGGCCGGCTGTGGTGACTAGAGAAGTGAGAGGAGAGAGATGGCGGCCGGCGAAGGCACCGGCAAGGCCGGCCGACCGCCACTAATAGGGAATAGAGTACCGCTAATAGCATAACACTAAGTACTAGAATGACAAATAGCTACCTTGTACATAAGTACTATGCAACGGGATGCTAGTGCTAACACCCCCCCTCAAGGTAGCCGAGGTCTTGACGTCGTCCTAGCTTGCGTTGAGGAAGGTGTCATCTTCGTAGAAGGTGTAGTGCTTGTAGCGTGTGTCTCCGACCGGGTAGGTGTAGCGACATGCGCTCACAAGAACGTGCCGCTACCGGCGAGTTGCCGATATGAAGCAGTTCCAAATGTACTGCGTAATGTACTATTCTGACATGTAGCGGGAAAAACTGTCCGCGGGGGAATTAGCCGACGCATGAGAGCGACCGGCGAGGAAGGAGCACAACCAAAGAGGTTGTTTGTGGCGTGTAGGCACGCAAAAACATAGACGGGCGCTCGTGTTGACTCCCTCCTTTCGCCGTGGGAAAGTTAAGCTCCTCGCTAAGTAAGGTGAGCGTTGCGGCATTGCCTCGGGAAAAAACAATAACAGTACTAATTAAAGTACTGAAAGGCTAGGTGAGACTGAAAGATGGGTGGGGCGAACGTGGCGCCGGGCGCTTTACACACGCTCTTCTCCTTTTTACGTGGGAGATGGTAGGACAGTCGCGGACAACCAGCTCGAAGGCGAAGCGTGGGGTCGGTGGGACGATGAATTACTAGCGTGGCGCCGAGCGCTTTACACACGCTCTACTCTTTTTTACGTGGGAGTAGGTAGGACTAGCGTGGCGCCGAGCGCTTTACACACGCTCTTCTCTAGTGTAACTTGGTGGAGGGCCCATAACCTGTTAGAGTTGGGAACGGATAGTTACACGGAGGTCGTGCCGGCCCCACAAGGGGGCCGGCTGTGGTGACTAGAGAAGTGAGAGGAGAGAGATGGCGGCCGGCGAAGGCACCGGCAAGGCCGGCCGACCGCCACTAATAGGGAATAGAGTACCGCTAATAGCATAACACTAAGTACTAGAATGACAAATAGCTACCTTGTACATAAGTACTATGCAACGGGATGCTAGTGCTAACAGGTACCCAATGGTTGCGTTGCCAATGACGATGGGAAGGTGTATTCGGACTTCGCCATCAACACTGAGGATTGGGAGACTATTCGAGAGCTAGCTGCGATCTTGTGGCCAGTGGCTCAAGTTGTGAATTTGCTGCAGGGTGACTATGTTACCATATCCCTTGTTTACCCTATGTTAGGCACTTTGTTAGAGCAGCTGTCGTCACACAGGCCCGTTTCATTGCAAGATGAGCGGAGGGATATGGACTTGTACACCATCGAAGCGGAGGACATGGAGCCTCATATGGCGGAGGCAAGGGAGAGTCTGCGGGCCGGAATCATTGAGCGTTTTTTCACGAACATAAGGGAGAACGATTACATCAAGATAGGGATTGCGACATTGCTGGACATTCGGTGAGTACCTTGTAATGGTTGTGTGTGCATGTGTTTAAATTTTGCACATTTGTTTCTATTATATACCTGATAAATATATTAAATGTTGATAAATAGATGTGATTGTATATGAGCGTCCTTGTGTGTGTGTGTTATGCATGTGTTTGTGTTTATCTGCTTGTGTGTGTGTAGGCTTGTATGTGCATCTACTTCTGAATGTGTGTGTATGTGTGTGTGGCGTTCGTTTGTGTACCTATTTTGTATGCTCTCTACGTGTTTCTGTGTGTGTGTGTGTATGCAAATTTACTTGTGCATTTGCTATGTTAACTAAAAATGTGAATTGTGCAGATTTAAGAATCTGGACTTCAATGGCATTCGCCCAGACTTTGCGCCTACAATTTTGGCGGCTGCAAGAAGAGAATTTGGAGAGCAGTGGCGCACAGGGCCGGAAGAGAGCGAGGCAGAAGGCGGTGCCTATCCAGCTGCAGAGATTGGCAAGCAATTGATGTCGTCGAAGAGTAAGTCTTTCACTGCATTCCTTTCCGGGGATTTGACTGGGCGTGTGACGCTCTCTACAGCCAAGCACGTGGAAAAGGATGACTTAGAGCGTTACCTTGAGCTGCCCCAAGAAACGGACAAAGACATTTGTGTGTTGACATGGTGGAAAACACATGCAGCTCTGTACCCCGACTTGGCTCTAATGGCGCGGCAGTACTTATCTATGCCTGCTACCTCTGCTGCATGCGAGCGTTTGTTCAACAAAGCGGGGCGAATGCATGACGCGTTCAAGAAGAACATCAAGGAAGATAGCCTAGAGGATGCCTTGTTAGTCTCATGTAATTGTTGAATTATGTATGCGCGAGGAATATGGTTGTCACAAGTCTATATAAACTGTAAGAAATGGTTGTCTTAAACCTGTTTTCATCCATATTTTGTGCATTTAATGTTCATTTGGTGGACTCGCACTAGCCATGCGATAAACCATTTGGCATTACTTGTCACATCATATGTGAAAAATGGTACTGCATCGGAATCTGTTTCCCTGTGATGGCAAGTGTCTTTTTTGAGCCGGAGGGCTATAAACTCACATACGTTGCTTGTGGCACTTGCCGGAGGGACCAAAAGCTTTGCTAAATTGTATGGGATAGACTGTAAAGTACTAAATATGTTTGCAGCGGGCAGAAAGTATGGGAAGTGAATTGTACGTATCTACTGTATGGGATCCAAGCATAAGCAGGCGCATAGAACTAATAGAGATGTAAAAATTCAAATTGCAGTACAAACTTCCCCCAAAATGCGCAATTTGTATCAATTTGCATGAGTACTTCGAGTACTTGTTGGAATCGCGAACCCAACGAATCCAACGGAACCAAAAAATTTAGAAGTACTCATGTACTCGGTTCCGGAATCAAAAACACAGGTACTCGCTGGATCCGAACCCTAGAATCACAGGTTATCGCTTGATCCGGACCCTAGAATCACAGGTAATCGCGGGGTCCGAACCCTAGGTTCAGTAGGTAATCGCGGGGTCCGAACCCTAGAATCACTGGTAATCGCGGGGTCCGAACCCTAGAATCACAGGTAATCGCGGGGTCCGAACCCTAGGTTCAGTAGGTAATCGCGGGGTCCGAACCCTAGAATCACAGGTAATCGCGGGGTCCGAACCCTAGAATCACAGGTAATCGCGGGGTCCGAACCCAAGGTTCAGTAGGTAATCGCGGGGTCCGAACCCTAGAATCACAGGTAATCGCGGGATCCGGATCCCTTTTTTAGAGGTACTCACTAGTTCCGGATCCTAAAAATCAAGTACTCATGGATCCGAACCCAACAAAAAAATGGCGGATCCAGTCCCTGCACGCCACGGGGGGGGAGGGGGTCGGGGAGGTCACACTTAGGGTGGGGTGTACTAGACGGAGGATGCAACCGCTGAAGAATAGCCAACGCAACGTCGACGTCCTCCACCACTGTGAAGTCGGCCCCGTCCATGGCCATACGAACCCATCGATTTCCGGGCGACGTAGATTTGCGGGCGTAACGTATTCATACGGGTATCCGTGCATGTACCCATATTGGTAGGAAGCCGGAGCAGCATCATGAACGATGTTGAACAATTTGGAAGGCGTGTGAGTGCGCGGCGGTCGTTATTTATGACCAAGCCAATCATATGAACCTTTCACGTCGATTTTGGGCTTTTATTATTGGTTTACGAGCCCTTTTCTTGCCGGCCTACTCTTTACTTCCCGCCCCCTTGCTATTTTCTCCCCGCCCGCCCCTCGTTTGCTTACGAGCAATACAAACGGAAGAAGGAAAGTTCTTGGGCCTCGTGGCGGCTGTAATTTCTAAATGAAAGAAAACCGACTACACAATGCAGCGAGCTATATAGCAAAATGGGTCCGAGCTACTCTCGATATCTCATGCATGCATCAACAGCCGACAGCACGGTAGGGTGTTGTCGGACTGTGTGTCGGGGCATCAAGCAGCGGCTCAGTGGAAAATAATTACTACATGTCCAATACTGTGCGCCGAAGACAACGATGGCGAGTGTAGCAAAGCCGTTGGGCTGTCGCCCCTTCGTTCCCCGGCCCCGCCGCCCGGTAGCGTGTCGCGAGCAACCCCCTCTAATAATTATGATGTCCACTACTGCAGCGGCAGACACGCTACCAAGTACCGGATGACCCCTCTCACCAAAAGGGGCACCACCCAATGTACGACTGGCACAGGTTCTCGTGGCTCGTGGCTTGCGAGATCAGGCGGTGCACCTGACTGGAAATGCTGTCGCTCTCGCCCGCGCCCGCGAGGCCGTCGCCCAGAAAGTCGCGCCCCGTGAGTTTGTCGCTCATGCGCTTCATCACCGCCACAGCGCGCTCGTTGAGAACCTGCTTCCAGCGAAATGTATCCCGTTTTAGTGCCGCGTGCACCCGCCTTCGCTTCGTCGAGTGAAAGACGGGTGGCCGACCCGAGCTCAAAAGAAAAAAATATCAAAATAATTATCCATGCGTTTCGGAAAGTACTACGAACGATAAATATCGATATCAATCTGTTGTGAGTAACTTTTGAATAAAAAATATTTGTGTGCTTTAGAAAAACGGAAAGACAGAGAACCGAATATGAGGCAATGTCAAAATGGGGCGCGGAAGGGAAATAATTGTTTATCATGGATAGAAAAAATAGAGAACTGGAATATTAATTGGGTGACCCCAATTATTGTTAAGCCAACAGTTATGGCGATAAAACAAATGTATGAAAATTGAAGAAATGAGAAAGAGGTTTTACGCAAAATAAATCAATCTGATACTTTAGTCCATTTGTTTACCAGCGCCAGTTAAATTTGACTGTTTGCAGATAATTGTCTCCATTAATAAAGCCCCGACCAGCTGCTAAAACGACACCAGCGGTTGTGTGATCAAATAACAACATCGAATAGAAACGACGACGCCCTCATTCGTTTCCGACCCGCGCGCCGCACCTCACTGGCGTCGCCGAGGTTGCCGTACGCGGTCAGCAGCTCCCGCTCGCGCATGTCGCGGCGAGGGGCGCCCAAGAGGTCGGTGTCATTGCCCAGGGTTGGGTGGCCGTCTGCGGAGCGGCACCGACAAACACGAGTGAGAGGAGGAAGGGAGGTTAGAGACATCATAACAACACTGAGCCGCTGAATTAAGACCCCTCTTCTGCGAATTTGGCATGTAATCGTATCCAACCATATCAATTTGCCACAATGCGTGTGTGTGTGTGTGGCTGTGTCGCCGATATCACACGCTCAATTGAATTCGCATCGCAAATGCGACATCATGGTTTGGATAATGCGGGTAGCGGATGATTAATTTGGAAACCTTTTTGATTCAGGGCTAGCGAAAGATAAAGTACTGCGTGATGGTACAGGTGGACGATAACATTCGCGCCTTTAAGTACTGCGCATCGAATGTATACTGGTACAGAAGTATTATCTCAGATATTTGCTTACAAAACGATTGGATACAAAAGGAGCAAAATGAACCCGAATGAAATCGGAAAGGATACACCCATTCCGGTACGCACCGATGGGAGGGAGACCTGCAAGGGGGAGCTCAGGGTCTAGGGTTTATGGAGGGGAGGGGGGTGCACACCGGCGGGTGGCGGCGGCTGCTGCGGCGCTCCGTCCGGCTGGTGAATGAGCACATCTGCCGCCGTCTCGGTGGCACTGAGCAAGCGCCAATTGATGAGCGGGTCGTGCACAAACGCCTCAAGCATCGCCATCACCGAGTCCTGTGAAGTAAAAAGGACGGAAAAACAACACACCATAGCGGAGTCAGATCTAAAACCCTGGCACCAAACCCAAATTATCACATTTTTCATATCAATTTGAGAAAATGCGCAATTTTTTACACATATCGACCCTCTGTCATTAATAGCAATAACAACAGTTTCACAACCCAAAATCACATCCTATTGACGATGGAAATATTTACAATGGTAAACGTAAGGCTGTTACAGATTGACACCGATGAAAAAAATCCGTCTGCCGTTGAGAGGCACGGAAAGTGAAAGCAAATCAATGTCGACAAAGTGAAGTAATTGGCAAGTTAATTAAAATTGGCGGGGTTGGTGGAATGTGCGCACTCCCGCCATGACCAATGGTAAAATTAACTCTTTAATTCGCATTTCAATGTAAACATGTCGTGAAATATTCACGAGAAGCATGTGGGATTCAAGCGGCAATGCAGCGCGGCTCCCAAAAACAATACACTGTGCAACGGGCGTCAAGACTCGAACATCAACTTAGGTTTCGACTTAGGCTTTACCGAAAACATACCTGCTACCACAAGAAAATAGAGGTCAACAGTGGGGCATGCATGAAACTGTCAAAAATGCGCATTAAAATAGTATCGTACAATTGTTGGACGTGCAAATAATGTGGAAGGGTGTGTATTTATGTGCGAGTGTGTGTGTGTAGTTTGGTGTGTGTATATCTGTGCGTTTGTGTGAATATGTTTGTGTATGTATGAATGTGCGCGTGAATTTATGTGTGTGCATATATATGTGCGTGTGTGAGGTCGTGCATGTGTATGTGTGTGAATTTGTGTGTGTGTGTGTGTGTGTTTGAGTGAAAGTGTGTGTGTGAAAGTGTGTGAGTGTGTGTGAGTGTGTGTGTGAGAGAGTATTTGTGAGTGTATATGTGAAGCTGTGAGTGTGAGAGTGTATGTGTGTGTATGTGCGGAACTGAGTGTATAAGTATTTGTGTGTGAGTGAAAGTGTGTGTGTGTGTGTGTGTGTGTGTGTGTGTGTGTGTGTGTGTGTGTGTGTGTGTGTTTTGTAGAAGGGGGGCGGGGGGGCAGCGGGGAGGACCTTGTTGGAGCGCAACACGCGCATGACATTTTGGCACGTGGTGCGGAAGTTGCCCTCGATGCCGCTGACCTCCATCGCCTTGATCATCATTCGCGTCAGCCGGAAGGGCACCTTCTCCGGAAACTTCTCACGGTGCATCGACGCCTCGAAGCAGTCGCCAAAGTCGATGTGCAGCAGCTTACCCGAGTACCGGTCGAGCATGAGGTTGGAGGGATGGCGGTCGCCAAGGCCCAGCAGGTAGCCCACCTGCGCGCGCAACACAGTAAAAAAAAACCCGCATAGCCTTCAAAACCCTGAAATCTATAACCCTAATCTTCCTCAAAAATACGAGACCAATCTACAATTTTGTTAGATTCGAAATTGACGACAGTATTCCACCATACAGAAACTCTACCCACAAAGCCTATGCAAAACCCTCAACTTCTAATAGTGAGTGATTCTTTCTTCTTTTTTGGATAGGGGGCGGGGGGGAGCGCACGCACCATGGACATGACAGCGAGGGAGCGGGTGTAGTTGGTGCGGCGGTCGAGCCACATCTCCGAGTTGCGGCTCTTGAGCCACAGTACTTTGTGCAGATCGTCGCCGCTGGTGGAGCTGAGCGCAAAGTCAAAGACCTCCACCTTTTGGATGACGGTGAGGTGGTCGTAGTCGGGCGCCATGCTGATCATCAGGCGGTGCTCCACGTTGAGCGGGATCTTGCGCGCGTCGCGGTACTCGCGGATGAGGGCGTGGAAGGTGTCGCAGTTGGGCACCCAACCGATCAGTCCGCTGCGAACAGTTGTGACGGGGCAAGTTGTGAAATTGTGACAACGCCCAAGGCAGCGCCGTCGAGGGCCACATCGCGCTTCAAATTAATAAACCAAATGATTTGGAATCAGTTTTGTTTAGATTTTTTGTTCATTGGAGGCCTGACACCAAACAACCACGAAAGCCCTGGAAGCCATTAAGCCCCCCAAAATTGAAAATCCATGACGACGCTTACACTCTTTACATCAAGGCGCTTTGGGAATTTCTCTTTAGGGACAAAAAGTAGTGCGCTGACCCAGCGATTGCATATTCGAGGTTGTATCCGGAAAATAAAAAAAGAGAAATCACCTAAAATATGGTTTACGGATTAACCCATCATCAAAGCAAACACCCTTCCAGACTTGAGCGCCTGGAGGTGGTGAGTTGAAGCAGGCCACAGAATAAAACCAAATGCGATAAAGAGAACTAACCAAATGTAACAAGGCTTTCCTTATAATGTGACCAGGAAACATGCATTTGCGCTTTAGAGTAGATATACTCCCTTCCCGCGCACACACATATAATTCACGTCAATTTCAACTTGATACCCACAGTCGACAATTTGTTCTGATTAATGTGTTTGCTTGGGATTTTATTTTAGCTCCCTGGCACTCCAAAGACTGCCCGTTTCACAACGTCCATCGGCAGAGTGCCCAAATTGTTGAAGAATAATGTGAATTTCAAATTGCTTCGACTATTTCGTTTGCAACTCCGTGTCACAAACGGGCTGTTGACGTCAGCAGCGAGTCGCCCCGTTCAGGCAAGTAAGGGGTGCGATTGCTTCGCAGCGAGTATGCTGCAAGGAGATGGAATGGGTAAGCAGTTTCATCCACCTCGTGATATTTAATCAATTCAAAGCCGTTGTGAATCAGCTACCCCAAAATAGGCTTCGCGTCTGTGATATCTCTTACCTCCTCGCATAAAAGTTCTCCGACATTTCAAAACACACCCTCACCGCCGTAACACTCTAAAAACGACCCACGCAATCCCGATTCACTTGCGATGCTGAGGGAGGCGGTTCAACATGTGTGAGGGGGCGGTTACCTGTTGGGGGAGAGCGGGATGACGGCGTAGCGCGCGATGGAGAGGTCGCGCTCGGCGGTGACGCGGTCGTTGCCCAAAAGAGTGTTGACGAGGCCAAACAGCTGCATCACGCGCTCGTCCTGCCGCAGGTCCTCGTGCCCCTTGAGCAGAAACATGTAGTCCGCGCCGTCGCCGCCGTGGATCGTCAACTTGCGCGGGCGCTGCTTGGAGGTGATCACATGCAGCTGCGGCGCGAAAGAGGCGATGGTGACCAGCTCCTCGCCCGCGATGTAGGTGCCCGGCACCGCCAGCTCCAGGTTCTGGGCGCGCACCTGGCGGGCGAAGGGAGGGGGGCAGGGGGGTGCGCAAAGTGAACACAAAATTCGGTCAGCGCGGGCAGGAGAAGAAACTTGTGTAGGGCTATGTAGGGCAATAGGGTATCTATTTGTTTAGATTTCGAAAAAAAAATCAAAAAACATCAAATCAAACCAAACTTGACGAAACGGAAAGTAATTATCATCATAACCTGTCTTACCGTAACTGTGATATGAGCGATGGATACAGGCGATGGTGGTTAGCCTGTGGAGACTGTGTTTAGGATGGCAATAGTGGTTTTGGCGAGGGTGGTGATGAAAACGATGAAGGCGAAGAGCTGCGGTGGTGGAAATGGTGATGGTGAAATGACGGTGGTAGTGATGGGGGTGGAGCTGCTCAGAGGACGACGACGGTTGGTGAGAATGGTGGGCTGTAACAGTAATACTGATTGTAATGGTAATGATGGGAATGGGATGTCGGTGTGGGTGGTGGTGATGGTGGTGACAATGAAAATACTAACGGTGATATATTGATGCTGATGGCGGCGGTGGTTGTGGCGATGCCTGTGGGTGTAATTGCGGTAGAGATAATCGATGATGGCCGTTCCCATGCGATTCATATCGGGAACGACAGTGGCTATGGTCGTGGCGGTGGCGGTGACGGTGTCAGTGGCACTGGCGACTACGGACATGGCAATGATGAGTCTACTTGTGTTTTGTTGCGTTGGCTATTCTTCAGCGGTTGCATCCTCCGTCTAGTACACCCCACCCTAAGTGTGACCTCCCCGACCCCCTCCCCCCCCGTGGCGTGCAGGGACTGGATCCGCCATTTTTTTGTTGGGTTCGGATCCATGAGTACTTGATTTTTAGGATCCGGAACTAGTGAGTACCTCTAAAAAAGGGATCCGGATCCCGCGATTACCTGTGATTCTAGGGTTCGGACCCCGCGATTACCTACTGAACCTTGGGTTCGGACCCCGCGATTACCTGTGATTCTAGGGTTCGGACCCCGCGATTACCTGTGATTCTAGGGTTCGGACCCCGCGATTACCTACTGAACCTAGGGTTCGGACCCCGCGATTACCTGTGATTCTAGGGTTCGGACCCCGCGATTACCAGTGATTCTAGGGTTCGGACCCCGCGATTACCTACTGAACCTAGGGTTCGGACCCCGCGATTACCTGTGATTCTAGGGTCCGGATCAAGCGATAACCTGTGATTCTAGGGTTCGGATCCAGCGAGTACCTGTGTTTTTGATTCCGGAACCGAGTACATGAGTACTTCTAAATTTTTTGGTTCCGTTGGATTCGTTGGGTTCGCGATTCCAACAAGTACTCGAAGTACTCATGCAAATTGATACAAATTGCGCATTTTGGGGGAAGTTTGTACTGCAATTTGAATTTTTACATCTCTATTAGTTCTATGCGCCTGCTTATGCTTGGATCCCATACAGTAGATACGTACAATTCACTTCCCATACTTTCTGCCCGCTGCAAACATATTTAGTACTTTACAGTCTATCCCATACAATTTAGCAAAGCTTTTGGTCCCTCCGCAAGTGCCACAAGCAACGTATGTGAGTTTATAGCCCTCCGGCTCAAAAAAGACACTTGCCATCACAGGGAAACAGATTCCGATGCAGTACCATTTTTCACATATGATGTGACAAGTAATGCCAAATGGTTTATCGCATGGCTAGTGCGAGTCCACCAAATGAACATTAAATGCACAAAATATGGATGAAAAACAGGTTTAAGACAACCATTTCTTACAGTTTATATAGACTTGTGACAACCATATTCCTCGCGCATACATAATTCAACAATTACATGAGACTAACAAGGCATCCTCTAGGCTATCTTCCTTGATGTTCTTCTTGAACGCGTCATGCATTCGCCCCGCTTTGTTGAACAAACGCTCGCATGCAGCAGAGGTAGCAGGCATAGATAAGTACTGCCGCGCCATTAGAGCCAAGTCGGGGTACAGAGCTGCATGTGTTTTCCACCATGTCAACACACAAATGTCTTTGTCCGTTTCTTGGGGCAGCTCAAGGTAACGCTCTAAGTCATCCTTTTCCACGTGCTTGGCTGTAGAGAGCGTCACACGCCCAGTCAAATCCCCGGAAAGGAATGCAGTGAAAGACTTACTCTTCGACGACATCAATTGCTTGCCAATCTCTGCAGCTGGATAGGCACCGCCTTCTGCCTCGCTCTCTTCCGGCCCTGTGCGCCACTGCTCTCCAAATTCTCTTCTTGCAGCCGCCAAAATTGTAGGCGCAAAGTCTGGGCGAATGCCATTGAAGTCCAGATTCTTAAATCTGCACAATTCACATTTTTAGTTAACATAGCAAATGCACAAGTAAATTTGCATACACACACACACACAGAAACACGTAGAGAGCATACAAAATAGGTACACAAACGAACGCCACACACACATACACACACATTCAGAAGTAGATGCACATACAAGCCTACACACACACAAGCAGATAAACACAAACACATGCATAACACACACACACAAGGACGCTCATATACAATCACATCTATTTATCAACATTTAATATATTTATCAGGTATATAATAGAAACAAATGTGCAAAATTTAAACACATGCACACACAACCATTACAAGGTACTCACCGAATGTCCAGCAATGTCGCAATCCCTATCTTGATGTAATCGTTCTCCCTTATGTTCGTGAAAAAACGCTCAATGATTCCGGCCCGCAGACTCTCCCTTGCCTCCGCCATATGAGGCTCCATGTCCTCCGCTTCGATGGTGTACAAGTCCATATCCCTCCGCTCATCTTGCAATGAAACGGGCCTGTGTGACGACAGCTGCTCTAACAAAGTGCCTAACATAGGGTAAACAAGGGATATGGTAACATAGTCACCCTGCAGCAAATTCACAACTTGAGCCACTGGCCACAAGATCGCAGCTAGCTCTCGAATAGTCTCCCAATCCTCAGTGTTGATGGCGAAGTCCGAATACACCTTCCCATCGTCATTGGCAACGCAACCATTGGGTACCTGTTAGCACTAGCATCCCGTTGCATAGTACTTATGTACAAGGTAGCTATTTGTCATTCTAGTACTTAGTGTTATGCTATTAGCGGTACTCTATTCCCTATTAGTGGCGGTCGGCCGGCCTTGCCGGTGCCTTCGCCGGCCGCCATCTCTCTCCTCTCACTTCTCTAGTCACCACAGCCGGCCCCC